>PVJO010019167.1:0-34964 GCA_004026905.1 Hystrix cristata | reverse complement strand
AGAATAAGGAAGGATGTGACCAGGCTGTGATGCCTTAAGGCCACCCTCTGGCGACACTGCCTGTCCCCACGCACCGAGGGCCCACGTCTCCTCCCCGCCCCCTGCGGATCCAAGCTGGGGAAGGGGGTGCTGTAGGGGGGGCGAGGGGCTGACAACTGTGCAGCATGGTTTTTTTTGCCAGTGTACCCACCCCTTTTAGGGTGCATTATAGGTGGTACCTTGCAAGGGGCAAGAGCAGGCCCCCAACCCCCAGGAAACCCCAGCTGTCCTAAGGAGGTTCTGGCAGACAGTGGCCCGCCCCCAGTGGACGTGGGACTGTGGGAGAGCAACGGGGATGCCTGAGCAGCTTGCACAGCTCTGAATCCACAAGCTAGCTGTGGCTCCTCACGGGGCCTGAGCTCAGCTCCTGCCGTGTCCGGGCCGGGAAAGCTGTTTTCCTGGGACTTCAGTGTCTCAGAATCCACCCCCAGGAGGGCTGGGGCAGGGGGATCCCACTGTTGTCCTTGCTTTTCTGGCGTTTGTGGGGCAGGCTGTGTGGTGCCCGGAGAAGTCCCTCATCAGCACTTCCCGCCCGGAGCAGCCCAGGTGGCCGGGAGGAAGCAGGTAACTTACCTGCAGCCCCAGCTCACCTGCCTTTTTGGTGTCTTTTCCAGCCCCGGCCTGCTCTTACTGCTGCTCTTGCTGCTGCTCAGTGGTCTGCAAGCTGGTAAGTTTGGGATGCGGGTACACGGCAGGGAGGGGAGCTTCCAGAGCCCTTTGCTGCCCCTTCCTGCTTTCCCACGGCCCCTTTGAGACAGCAGGGCTCCCAGGCCTAAGTCAGTGTGCAGAATTGAAGCCCGTAGAGGCAAACACATCTCCAAATGCCAGAGTTCTTATTTCATGTCACGCTTGGGCTGGGAGACTGTCGTTCCTCCGGGCTGGGGGCGTCCTCTTTGTGTGTCGGCCCCACGGAGCCCTGAGAACCGCTGCTGGGGAGGAGCAAGGAAGTAGGGTGCATCCCATGCA
Organism: Hystrix cristata; assembly: GCA_004026905.1. Classification (NCBI taxonomy): domain Eukaryota; kingdom Metazoa; phylum Chordata; class Mammalia; order Rodentia; family Hystricidae; genus Hystrix; species Hystrix cristata. Next base: position 33,959 of record PVJO010019167.1, on the reverse strand, counting down.
GAGACCGGAGGCCACGGGCATGGGTGTTGGGGACACCCCCCTCCCTGGAGCTGTGGAAGCGCTTGTGCCCAGTGTAGAGCCACCTGTGTGCAGCCCGTGACCTTTCCTCATCAGTGCACATGGCATCGTAAGTGTGGTTGAGAAATTGTTTTCTTCCTATGCCTGCGGTTTTAAGTCCTTTTTATTTGCATTCATCAGAGTACTCCTGAGAAGGAGCAGAATGGGGCAAAGCGGCCTGGTGGTCCCTTCCTCAGCTGGACTGTAGTGCTGGCTCTGGGGGACACAGTCCCCTCACTCTCCTTCGTGTGTCTTCCTAACAGACTCCTTTCTGCTTTGAGGAGTGAGAATTGTGTTTGAGTCTTTTTTTGTTGTTTCGCTTTGTTTTTGAGGACAGGTCTTGTTGTGGAGTCCAGCCTGGCCTCGATCTCATGGCAATCTTCCTGCCTCGGCCTCCTGAGTGCTGGGATGACATGTTTGCCACCATGCCCAACTTGCGTGTTGGAGTCTGGTAACCCAGAAGCCTGGGTGCCTCCACAGGCAAGAGTTGCCCAGGAAAATAAACATCTCTTTTTTGAATCCTTGCAGAGATTCAAGAAATGGAAGTCAGAGCGACAGTGGGCAGCGACTGTTTGCTGACCTGCATATACCCAGAAAGATGCACTTTCGACCTGGATGACGTGTATGTTTACTGGCAGATCAGCGAGTCCAACACCGCAGTGACATATCACATCCCCAAGAACAGCTCCTCAGGCCAAGCGGACAGCCGCTACCGCGGCCGGGCCCACCTGTCACTGGACAGCGTGAAGCAGGGTAACTTCTCGCTGCACTTACGCAACGTCACGCTGCAGGACACGCAGAAGTTCACCTGCCTGGTGTTCAGGAAGTCCCTAAACATGGGACAGGTCTTGAAGGCTGTGGTCACACTGCATGTGGCAGGTAAGACCGGGGGAGTGGAGGGAGCTGATTGCATCCAGCCGCAGGCCTGGAGAAAGCACTCACAGGAATGCTTCATTTAATTAATTGGGCTCATATGTCCTCCTGCGAAGACAGTCTTGTCCACGTTGGGGGCTTGTGTTTCCCAGGACTCCGATAGGCCAAATGTATGTGTTCAGCTCCCTGGAAAGTTTGTAACGTGAGGCCACCTGTTTTCCTGGGACCCAGTCTTGCTGTCTTTGCCTTGAACTCTGTACCTCAAATTAGATTTTAAAAAATGAGTTAGGGATGGGAGTGGTGGCACACACCTGTCATCCCAGCACTCGGAAGGCTGAGTCAGGAGGCTCACTGTAAATTCAAAGCCAGCCTGGGCTGCAGAATGAGTTTAAGGCCAGCCTGAACTACATAACAAGACCCTGTTAAAAAAAAAAAAATTAGGTAGGAGAGATAAAGAGAATTAAAATGTGTTACCTCCATGTACCAAATTCCACACAGTGAATATGATTGTTATGTATTAGAAACGTATTCCATATTAATAAAAATAAATCTTAAAAAATTAAATTACAGACATGTTAAGAATGAGTTAGGAGACAGTGCTGTAAAGCACCGAATGAGATCAGAATTTAGGGAAAACTGAGAGGCAACCGGAGCTCAGGGTGCTGTTTGCGGGCGACGGCTGTGCCGGCAGAGGAGCCCCAGGCCAGGTGGGAGCCTGGGGCTGTGATCGTCTGTCTCAGCGGCACCCTCGTGGGGTGGCAACCCGGGCAGCCAGACCTGCGGGCTGCCCTGACCTCAGCCCCGCCGGCCCTCCCACCAGGGTGGGCACGTGCACCTCGCTCACACTTGCCTGTCCCTGCAGCTAACTTCAGCGTGCCTGTGGTCGGCATGCGAGTGGCCAACACCCCCAGTGCCCCCCAGGACCAGGTGCTCACCTTCACCTGCACGTCCACTGACGGCTACCCGCGGCCCAACGTGTACTGGATTAACAAGACAGACAACAGCCTGCTGGACAGGGCGCTGCACAACGACACAGTGTCCTTGAACACGCTAGGCTTGTACGACGTGGTCAGCGTCCTGAGGGTCCCATGGGCGCCCGGCGTGAGTGTGGGCTGCTGCATAGAGAACGTGCTTCTGCAGCAGAACCTCACCAGCGGCGGCCCAGCAGGTACGTGGGGCAGGCACGGGGCGGGCAGGAGGTCGAAGCCCTCCAAGTGATGGGCAGTGGGAAGGCGGCTGGAAAGGAGGAGGTGGGTGCTGGGTCCGAGGGCAGGCACAGCCTCGCTGGTGGCCCAGGCGCATCCCCAGCTCAGTCTCCATCTTCAGATTCCACTTTGCAGATGTGGCCCGAGGCTCCCTCCAAGGGGCCAGGTACCCTTCAGAAGTCACAGAACTAGGTAGCAGAGTGGATGGATGGGTGCCGGCCGGGGCTCTTCCGAGTCTGTGTCCCTGTCGCCTGGGTGAGATGAGGAACAAGAGTAGAGGCAGGATGGGGGTCTGCGCCCTCTGCCCCAGCTGCAAGAGTGTGGGACCACTTGAAGTATGCACTGCAGAATCCTCAGGGATGGGTGCCAGACAGAACCCAGGTGACTGGTTGAGCACTCGAGATTGTCAGCAAGCATCGTGCTGAGCCAGTCTCCCCGAGCCCGGGGGCCCTCCTGCCTGAAATCAGGGCACAGCCTGTGACTCCGTGTTCATGGACTCTGTGCCTATGTGACCCGAGCTCAGGGCTTCCCCACCTCCCCAGAGCAGCCCAGGCAGCCCTGGAAGCTGGAGCCAAAGGTTCCCCAAGGGTGGTGTCTCTAGCCCGGGGTCAGAGCCTCCAGGCTGGCCCCTGGCATTGGAACAGTGTTTAAAAGCTTCTGGACGACACCAAGGCACATTCAAGCTCAACCCGCCATCAAGGTCATTGGTCTCTGCCACATTTGGAGCCACGTTGGCATTTGTGACGGGCTGCCCGGGATGTGGTTGCTGGTTCACTTGTGCAGGCCAGAGCAAGACTCAAGGCAGAGGCTCTGGGCCCTTCGCACCTCGCTGCAGGGAAGGAAGAACAGACCGCTGCTGTGGAGGAGAGCCTGGCGGGTCCCAGAGAATGCACCTGAGTGGTGACGGGGACCAGCAACTGTCCTGGTGCGCCCCAGACAGGGACCCGCGTGGACTCCTGTGAGTGTCCATGGCAGTGGCCTCGCAACCGCCAAGAGTGGAAACTTTCCCTGCATCCAACACACAAGCCAACCAATGTGGCCCCTCACACCGTGGATCCCATTCCACCGGAAGAAGGAAGGACGCTCTGACACATGCTACCATGTGGGTGGACACCGTGCCAGGTGACCAAAGCCAGGCGCCAGGGCCAGGCCGTGACACGATTCTGTTCACAAGAAGTGTGCAGAACGGAGCCACAGGGTCAGGAAACAGACTATAGGTGGCCGGGGCAAGGGGACCGGAGAGTGGAATGTCACTGCCAATGGTCACGTCTCATTTTGGAGTGACGGCTGCACGGCATCATGAATGTACTATGTGCCACAGAGCCAAGCGTGGTGGCACACGCCTGTCATTCCAGCACTCAGGAGCCAGGCAGGAGGAGCGCTGTGTGTTCGAGGCCAGCCTGAGCTACATAGTGAGTTCAAGCCCAGCCTAAATTACAGAGCAAGACCCTGTCTCAAAAAACCAAAAAAACAAAGGTCCATTGTGTGCTACATGAATTTCACCTTGACCAGAAAACCCAGGAAGAACCTGCATTTCCAAGTCATCTCTCCGTTCGGGCTCTTGGATTGGGGCTGGGCTTCTGTGTCTGCCAGCAGCCTGGTGTCCTACAGCCCTCATGAGGACTCGGCTCTGGTCTTTGGTGCCAATATCCCCCCACAGAACCTCCTCTGAGCGAGGAGAAAAGCCCTCCCCTCCTCTTCCCTACAGAGCCTTCCACCGGAGGAAGCACAGACAGGATCACAGAGACCCCAGGCCTCCCCGCCAGAGAGAACAGCATGGCCCTCTTCAGCATCCCTGCTGTTGTGCTGGTAGCAGTGCCTGTGGCCATCATCTGGGCCAGATGTCACCATAGAAGCCACACGGATGGGTACGAGACAGGTGTGTGCACAGGTGTGTACAAGACAGTGTGTGGCTGTGCACATTTCCTGTGCTGGTGTAAGCTTTCTGCCTTTCAAACGCCCCAGCTCAGCAAGCTGTTGATTCCGCTCAAGGCTTAGCTGGAAAGTGCTGGCAAGAGAGTCTGCAGCTGACGCCTCCAGCAAGCCAGTTCAGAGCCCAGACGCCTCGTAGGCCCCGAGTTCCAGATGTAGCCGACCCAAAGGGGTAGACGAGCAGCCCGCCCTCCCGGTTTGGGGGGAGTGGTGGGCTCTGAATTTGGAGGCCAGGACAGAGTTCATCTCTGTGGAAGCCGGATGAGGCAAGGCTGGCTGGCTGCCACTCTGTGTGACCCGAGGACAGGCCCAGAGAGTGACTGACGTCACCTGAACTCGGGCCACCAAGCTGGCCCTTCCTCGTGGCACCCAGGGGAGCCCAGGGGCTGCAGGATGGAGATGATGGAAGCCCCTCGCTGCCCCTGCGTGCTGCCCTTAAGCTCCAGGATGTGGCTGGAGCTGGCTGTCCCAGAAATACTTTCTGTCACCCGCGGTCCCCCTGCCGTCCTGAGCAGGCTGTGACGGGGCTCAGAGCATCTTAGCTCTCACAAGTTTGTCGCTTGAGCATCTTCCTCCTCAGCAGGGCGCCTGGGCACCCGCCCAGCTTGGAGCAGGAGCTGGGGTGCCCAGCCAGGCAGAGGCCCCGGGGTGTCAGCTGGGCCCCCTGGGGTTTGTAGCGCTCTCGCTCTACCTCTGCTCGGCCCAGAACATCTGTCTCTGGTTCACCCCACAGGTCCCCGGGCCGTGACGCAGGTGCAGGAGCTCACAGGTGGGTTTACCTGGTGCAGGTGCAGGCGTGGCTGCTGGCCACCTTTCCAGTGTTCAGAACACCTCCACTGTTGGCCTTAAACAGCCAGCAAACCCCCATGACGAGCCTAGCATTTCCCAGGACACCCTGACACAGGACCCCATCCCGCGTGCATGCCGCAGAGCCAGGGCTGGCCTGCTGGAGTCAAGTGACCCTGTGGGCTGCTCTCTCCGCCAGCCTGAGTCCCCGGAAGACCCCTTTCTAGGCCTCCATGGTGAACAGGGGCCAGGAGTAACCCAGTGTGTGAGAGGTGCTGTGAAAAAAAAAGAAGAAAGGAGCCACCAGCATTTCACATTTTCCTCTCTCTCTTCTCCTCTTCCAAGACGATGCCTGACAGGAACTCAGTGCCCAGCACGTGGGCGGGGCATCTGTGAGATGCTGCCCAGTGGATATCAGACGCAGCTTGAGAGTGGACGCCCCAGACTTGCCAGCAGCGGGGACAATGGGCTACAGGCCCAACGTGCGCTGTCTGTGAGGACAGGAGACGCCAGCCTTGAGGAAAGCACGGGGCTGCCCCAAGGAGAATCCTCCTGGCCTGCCCCTGACCTCAAGAGAGGCCTGTGCGGTGTGGGGGCAGCCAGGACAGAAGTGCCCAAGAGACGGCCGCCCATCCTCTCGGCTGTACACACTCCGTGAGCACCCGACCTGCACAGGAGACTCGGGCCTTGGATGCGGGCTCAGATCGAAGGAAGGGTGCTGGGTTTATGAAGAGGAGTGAGCTCGTCCCACCCTCCCAGGGTGACTCTGTGCTACCTGCGGGAGACTCAGTCATGGGGATCGCTGGATGCTCTTCTGTGCTGGGAGCACTCATGTGCAAATGTGTGCACACCTGTGTGTGTGTGTGACAGTGTGTGTACACCGACTTAGGAAATGGTCCATACTGCAGGCACTGGAATCCTCTGAGCTTCGCTGTCTCCTATGATCTTCAGCAGGAGGAAGATCGTACCTTGCTTGTGTTGCCCAAAGCTGAGTGGAATTCTCTCCAAAGAAAGCCACCATGCACTGGGCTGCCCTCTGCCTGGCTCTGTTGAGGGACAGGAGCACAGCTCCTTCTTGGAAGCCGAACGCGTATCACAGTTCCTCAGCAAGACTCCCAGGATGCTGAGGTCTCCAGCCACCCTCTGCGATCCTTCAGACCCCACAGCCTGTCTCATGGTGCCCAGGCCTTGTCCCGCTGTGCCCAGACCCCCACGGTCATAGTGAAGACATGGACTCAGCCCACCAGCTTCCCCAGAGCCACCAGCCCACCAGTGATGGGAGGTGCAGCCATGGCTTGAGCTCCCAAGTGGTGTCGAAGTGGCTGCAAAGAATGGACCCAGCGGTTTACTATCCCCAGGAGGTTCTGGAATGGTGCTGCCAGGTGACCCGGATGTGCACAAGAGCTGCAGTGTGTGGTATGGCCCCCCCCGGGCACGCCAGTCTGTGGCCCTGCTGTGCACAGGTGTGAGGGCCATGCTGGCCAGGCCGAGCGGGCAGGTGCTTGCAGGAGAAGAGCTTAGTTTCCTGCCACAGAGTCCTCTCAGCCTCTGGGTGTGGGTGACAAGGGGCCCACCAACTTCTACCCGAGAGCATTAAAACATGGCACTGGTGTACGACATTTAGAACCATCACTCGCTGTCATGGGGAGGCCCAGGAGCTGCTGGGTGTGGGGAGCAGCTGTGGGGAGTTGGGGGCTACACCCATGTGCAGTGACCCCAGTGACTCCAGGACAGAGGCCTGGGAAGCCATGCATCCTCAGGGGTCTCCGAGCCAGGGCCCAAGGGTGGGTCTGGGGGACAGGAGTGCCCAGGGGCCCACAGCCCAGCTGTCATTGTCTCCTCCCGAGCCCGGCCTTTCAGAAGAGGGACACGTCCGAGGAGAAGCAGCCGCTGTGTGCATCTGGGAATGGTTTTGACCTCTGCAGCCCCAGGAGGGCTGGGAGGCCCCAGAGTTACGGCCGAGTATGGGCTTCAGGCCACAGTATGGTCACTCACCTGACATCCCTGCCAAGGGCTAGAAATTCCCTGTCCCACAGCCAACCATATGGGAGCTCCTCCCCATCCTGTGTCCCTGGAGTGGAACTAGAGCCCTTCTCCTGGCCATTCCCTCTGGTCCCCGATCCCATAGGAAGGGTCTTACTGGGTCCCAGGAAGTCAGTACTTCCTCAAGGATGGTGGTGCTGCCTTCACTGGGTGAAGGGACATGCAGAGGACTTTAGTGGGGAGGGACAGGGCCCAGGGGAGGTGGGGCTTGACATCAAGAACCAGGGCCTTCCTCTCCACGTTGGCCAGAAGTGTGGTCCAGCGCTGGGAGCGCTTCTCCTGCCACAGCACCCTTGGGAGGACCCGACGCTCTGTCTCTGGGGAAGGCCCTGGGCCTGTGTAGCCCCTGGGGACAGTGGCTGGGCCTGCAAGTGCCCAGCAGCTCTGCTGCCTCTGGACCAGCCAACCCCACAGCATCCTAAGCAGGCTGCTGATGGGCTGGAGAACCCACACCCTGGCCCTGAGCGACCAGAGTAACGAGTGTCCAAGCTTCGAGCTGGCCGGCCCTCGCTCCCCAGCACTCCCCTCCCTTCCTGGTGCTGTGTCATGCACACACCCCTGCTGGTCCCCACCTCCCCTTGCCAGCTGGGACCTGGGCTGTGTCCTCTCCACCCTCCCCTGCCTCTGTGGACGGAGCTCCACCTCAGGGTGCCCGTTCTAGGAGGTGTGGTTCCAGGCCATCAGATCCCATCAGGCTGGGTGTGGGTCCCCATGCCAACTCGGTCTCCAGCGGCCTAGAGGTGTCTGAGGAGTCAGGGAGCTGCTGCAGATGGGCAGTTTCCCAGAGGCCGCTTCTGCCCAGGCAGGGGAGGCTCAGCATGTCTGGAGAACAACGCGGGCAGGGGTGAGACACAGGAAGATGCCCACTCTCTGCAAGCCTGGGAGAGCCCCTGGCTGCCAGGGGATAAGAACAGACACCAGGCCAGGCTGGTGAGGACCGTGTGGGCAGCTGGCATCTGCTTGTGAGGCTGCCGCTGCACTCCACCCCTGCGAGACCCGGCAGCCAGCCACCTGTGCGCTGAGCGAGGCTTCTCACACGCAGGGGCTGGGGTCTGGAACCCCAGGGCTCCAGGAGGTTCCTGCGAGCCTTGTCCAGCTCTTGGGAGCCCAGGCAATGGCCACGTCACTCCAGCCTCTGCCTCCATCTTCAGCTGGCCCCTTCTGAAGCTCCCAGTCCTAGAACATGTTAGGTTTTATTTAGAATTATTGTCATTTTAGTGACAGGGAATTGAACCCAGAGCCTTCATGCTGAGCCACATCCCCAGTTCTTTCTTTAAATTTTGAGATAGCATTCTTCAGAATTGCCTGGGTTGGGCTCAAAATTTGGATCCTCCTGCCTCAGCCTCCAGAATGCTGGGATTTCAAGTGTGGACTACCATACTCAGCTCACATGTTAGCCTTTAGGGAGAGAGCAAAATTACTTTTAAAAAGTGCTTTATTTAAAGCAAGAGTTTGAAAATTGTTTCCTAAAAGCAAGCCTTGAACTTAACCCATTTCTTTCCTCTCTTCCGAGTGATGTGGACCCCCGAGGGCCTCATCCCCCATCCTGTGCCACCCAGTGAGAACCCCACACCCCGAGAGCGGTGTGCAGGACTGGGATGGGGGTGCAGCGTGCAGAAGGGACACCACGCCAGACGAGTCTCCCACCACACGGGCTTGACAGCCTGTCCACATCAGATTGTGGGAGTGACATCCAGGGGACCTGAGGGCAAGGACACGTGTCTGTGGCCTGGTCTGCTCGGGCCCGTGAGTGTGTGGGCAGCTGGATGTCCACAGCCAGTGTCCTGTGTGAGTGGCAGCCCTGCTCCTAACCTGCAATATCAAAAGGCCCAGGCAACAGCTTTGGTGGCCGTGGTGGCCCTGTGGGCTCCTGCCCGGGCACGGCGGTTGGTTTTCTCAGAGCTACTGAACCACATCTGAGGTTACGAGGGACTTTCCAGACCTGCCCGCACAGTCACTGTGGGCCTTTGCATAGAGCCAGCCCCCCAGCATCCTGGCCCTCGGTGATGGCTGCGTTTGTACCTGTGTGTTTGTTGTAACCTCGGGACACTCTGCTTTGCTAACTGGCTGGCTTCTCTGACCATCTTCTGATGAAACCTCCTAACTGCAAAGGGAACATCATTTCCTGAGTCTCAGCATGACCATGAAGGAAGGAAGAGCCCACAGCATGGTGTTTGCCTTACTGTGTTCTCTGCAGCCTGGGAAGAAGTGGCATGGAGAGGCAGGGGAGGAAGGGCCCAGGCTGGGTCAGACCGGAAACCGTGTGCCTTGAGGTTTCTGCCGACAGTCAGGGTACACAGACTCCACAAGGGCGGTTTATACTACGTCACTGGAGTCCTGTAGCCTGTTACACCATGAGATCTGAGCAGAATGAGGGACACAGAAAGCAACAAAAAGCTCTGTGAAGAATTGATGATCCTGGGAGCCAGACTGGGCTGAGTGGACTGGGGCTCGGAGCTGGACTAAGGGGCCGCTGCACTCTGTAGGGGACTCGGTTTGGACATTCTCCACTGGGAAGAATCAGGGCAAAAGCTCATTCCGTGAGTTTGGCGTTTGCGAGGCGTTTTGCCTGGGACTCCTCCGGCTGTTGCTGGCTGGCATGGTCCCTCTCCTTGGACAGCGAGGCCTGCCCATTCGGCCACGCACGCAGCCTGAGAGCTGCTTCCACAGCAGGGTCCAGGCTTTGGGCGTCACCCCACAAGCCCCACGGGTCGTGGTGACCATTCTGCCTCCAGCTTTACCCGTCATGAACATCTGGGGGACTGAGGAGTCCTCAACAGACACCAGCCGACAGTGCCCAACAGACCTTTAGCTAAAGTCACCTCCCAGACTTCCTGTCTGCCTTCAGGCCTAGGGGAGGAAGTGACACCGTTGTGGCTCCGAGAGCCTTGTGGGAAAGATCTTCGGACGGCACCCTGACGCCAGGCGTGTGTCCCTTAGAGAACTGCGAGGGCCACCAAGGCACAGTAAGGACCCTGGGCAGACGGCAGTTGTGCCAGCGTCACAGGCATCTCTCGAGGGACAGGCTCCTCAGTGCGGAGGCAGGTGGCGCCCATGCGGCCGGCCCGGAAGGTGACCATCCCCCGAGGGTGTGGGCGAGTGCCAACCCCACCTCCCGGCAGCCGGGATATGGAGCCACCCCAGGTCCCCTCCTTCAGCAGGCAGGCTGAGACAGCCCCACCCTGGGCTGAGAGGCCACTGGAGAAGCCCTCGTGGGGCAGGGACGGCACGCGGAGGTCGGGACAGTGACTGGCCAGCGGCAAAGTGTGAACAAAAGCTCCTGCCGCACACCGCTCCCAGGTCCCCCAGAGGGCAGACAAGGCATCGCACATGTCAGGAGAGGAGTGAGGATGGTGACCCTGGACTGCCCGCAGGTCCGCCAGCGGCCAGGATCTTCAGCCCCTCTCTGGGGCTCCAGGGAGACGTGCTGCACGCTGTGGGCACCAGCGAGGTTGTTTACACACGGTGTCCCTCCGGGCTGTGTCTGTGGCAAGCGCGCCGCCCCCCAAGGGCACTGAAAGTGCTGTGCTTTGTCCCGATGTTCCAGGGGAGGAAGGGCAGGAAGGGGGGCAGGGGCCAGCAGGACCGAAAACAGCTGCTCCAGGGGAGGGAAAGGGACACAGCGGACTAAAAGGATGCAGATGTGGTTGCTGGAGAATACAGCCAGAATTGCTGGGACTTTGCCCAGGATCCCTGGACTCAGAATCTGCTGGGGCAGAAGCTCTGCTCTGGACAGCTCTGTCCCTGGGTCCAGGGCAGGAACCGTCTAGCCCAGAGGGCTGGGGTGCATCTGTGCCGTACACAGTGTCCGCCGTGTGCCTGCCCGGAGCCTCTGTCTCCCGGAGGTCTGACGGTGTCAGTGATGTCTGCATGGACAGATGAACACACGGATGAATGAACACACCATGAAGGAACGTCCCGATGGGTGAATGACCACAGGAATGAATGGGCGCGTTAGTGGGTGAATGAGCGCATAGATGAATGAGTGCACCCATGGGCGACCACATGGCGGCATCCCTGGCCCCAGGTTCCTTGAGACCGAGGCTGTATCTCTGCGCCGCTCTTCCCCCGAGGCCTCCCCCACCCCGGAAGTGAAGGAGCCCCTCCCCCTGACCCTGCGCCACCTGTGCAGTGCAGGTGTGCAGCTGCTTGCGAAAGGAGACGGAAACACACAGCGGCGACATGGGCAGCCACCCGCACACACTCTCGAGGCTACCTGTCCACAGGGCCCCGGTGCTGAGCTCTGGCAGATATGGCCAGGTATTCTGATGGCTGGTCCCTTTCTGGCCAGGACACCAGGCTGGGCTCTAGGGGCAGGGGCAAAAGTGAGGGACCTGTTCCATGGCCTCTAGTGCCCCTTGTGCCCTGGGAGCATGGCATAGCCAGGCCCGTGGTTGAAGGCGTGAGAAGAGGCAGTGAGCTCCCTGGACAGAGCCAGGCTCCAAACGGGGGGAGCCGGACCCTGAGCATTCCATGAGGCCCGCAGGTCAGTTCTGAGCCCGGCCACTGCTTGGGCCCCTAGACCACTATGACCATTGCTGACTGACTACCAGCCATGTGGCTGCAGGCTCACAGACCCGCCTTCATCAGTCTCCACCCCATCTGCTGCCCAGCACCCCGGATGTGCCTGTCACCCTACTTCCTGAGCTCACTCAAGTGTGTCTCCTTCTCGGGCCACATGTCCGGGGCTCCCCAGACCAGAAGCAGCCTGCTCAGGGGCCATGCCCTCTCGGTCTGAATGCTCATTCCCCCACAAGCAGCAGACCTATCTACTTCCTCAAATCATGAGTAAGTAGATTTGAGCTGGTGCTTGGATCGGCACTGGGACACTGATTTTGTAACCAAAGGTTTCTATTTACAATCCCTAAATTACTCATTCTTTTTGTTTTGTTTTGGTTTTGGTTTTTTGAGACATCTTCATAGTTCAGGCTGGCCTTGAACTCACAGTGATCCTCCTGCCTCAGCCTCCCCAGTGCTGGGATTACTGATGTGTGCCACCACACCTGGTTGCTAAATTACTCATATTAATAATCTTCAAAAAAATCACAACTGTCACACAGATGGAAAAGGAATGCACGGTGAAGATTTCATTTACTTGCTTTTTAGAGAGGAGACTGATCACATTTACAGCAGGGAAAGTAGAAACTACTGACAGCCAGATGGGACTGGGTTTTCTGTACCAGGTGTCTCCTGGGTGGACCAGGGGTATCCACCCAGTGAGGCCTCCTGCTGTGTCGCCCAGCCCTCTCCACGACACTCATGACCGCAACGCCCTGCATATGCCAGGACTCCATCCCGCCATCCTGTGCCCTCCCACAGCCATCTCTGTCCTCAGCGCCCGGACCTAGAGGTGCCTCCCTCCCCACCCTGGCCAGCCCATCCTTGGGGCCAGGACCCAACAAAGGGCAGGCCTCCCTTCTTCTTCTGATGGGTGCGAAGAACGAGGCGAAAGCATGGCCGGGACGGGACAGAGGGAGGTGGCGGAGTGCGGCTGCAGATGTGGCAGCCTGTGGGCTCCTTTCTCCGGGGGCTGTCCTGCCAGGGGCTCAGCGTGTGCTGTCCCCTGGGCAGCAGCCCTCGGCCTCTGCTGGCCTCACCTGGGAAGAGCAGGCGCGGTGGGGCTGGCAGCTCGGCCTCAGTGGGCACAGTGGGCTCAGGGCGTCTTCACTCCCAGTCCTGGGACCCCTGGGCTGACACCGACCAAGCCCTGCAGACATCCAGGGCTCTGGGAACGCCAGGCACGGGGGCTTCTCCCTGGCAGTGCACAGGGAGCTTGGGGAGCCCCAGTCCTGGGACCCCTGGGGCCTCCTTCCGGAGAAGCACATTCCAAGTCTGCACCCTTGACCCCGACTGAAGGGTCGGGCTGTGTCCATGGCTCCCAGACAGCAAACAGAAGCAGCCCCGCCCCTCCGCAGCAGGATCCCCACCCAGCCCATGTGTACACTTGTTTAGGTCCTAACTGCATTGCAACCCTCTGACCTCATCACCTCCCAACGCCATTCCCTGGGGTGAGGGTGCCAGTGGGTGAGTGTGGGCAGATGTTCAGCCCACTGCAGCAGGTGAGTACAGCAGAGCAGAGGCCCTCACATTCCAGAATCCAGAGCCCCCCAACCCGCCAACCCAGGTGCGATGTCAGCAAGTCCCAGAGGGCCTTACTATGGCCCCATGAGACCCAGACATGATGGGAAATAATGACACTGGAGGAGACAGACAGCTCAGGGTGGAAATGAGCTTGCCCAAACGGAGGCCAGCGGTAACGTCCTCAAACATGCGGACAACAAAGCACAGGCCAGGTTGGGGTGGTGGCCATCAGTGCTAAAACCCAGCGGGTGGGGCTGGAGGTGAAGATCAGAATGTCTGTCTGGCAGCAGATGAAAAAGATGCAGAAAATAAGAGAGAAAGGAGAGGAACTATTGGGTGTCAGGTATGAGGCTGATAATTCTAGCAAGAGAAGCCAGGAAAGAGGGAGCAGTGGGCTGTGGCTGGACATAGTTTGAGTCTCCTGCAATTTTGTGCGTGGTGATTTAATCCCCATGATCAAACAGTGAGGTGGTAGAAATTCAATCCCATGGTGGTACTTAGAGTGCTGGGGAGGTGTTGGGATGAGATAGGTCATGGCGGAGCCCTGCACAGGACCCTAATGGCTCTATAGAACACACACACACACACACACACACACACACACACACACACACACACACACACGAGCCTGCGCTCCTTGCTTCTCAACCCGGATGTCTTTCACCACCTTGAGACTCTGCCGGCAAGAAGCCACCATCGGAGGTGGCCCCTTGACCTTGGGGTCTCAGAACCAGGAGCCCAAATGAGCCTCCTTTCAAGTTCCAGCCCCAGGGATCTCGTCATGACAACAAAATGCCGACGAATACACAGAGGACATCATCAAAGATGTAACAAAGATTTCTCCGATGGAAGGGATATGAACTGCAGGTCAAAGGGTCCATGATAATGGGAAATAATAAATTAAAAACCCACTGGAAACATCTGTGTGAATTTTACATCGTCAAAGGAAAACAAGAAGAGGCTGCAAGATTCCTGAGAAATAAGGTGCACATCGCTCAAGGTACCAGGGCGACACTGTCCATGGCCTCCTTCCGGCCAGCAGAAGTTTCTGCCAAGGCTCCCATCCCACCAACCACCCACGTGTGCAAGGGGATGAGGATGGTTCCGGGCCCACAGAGGCTGGGAAACGTACCCACGTGCCCTTCCTCAGGATGCCCCTTGAGGACACGCAGCAGCAAAGGGGAAACCGAGGCAGCAGAAGAGGCGGGCTGAACGGGCTCTCTGCTCCCGGGAGGGGCCAGGCGGCCAGACAGCCCCCTCTAGCTCTGAGCAGGAGCTGTCCGCAGGGCAGAGTGGGGCACAGAAGGGACCTGGGGTTAAGACGGGGGACAGAGCCGGGCTGGACTTGCCCCCAGGTAGGCTGAAGTCGTGACCGGGCCCTGGGGCTATGACGTGGGACTGTGCAGAGGCGGTTGGCTCAGGTGGTCCTGGCCCAGCAGGACTGGCACGCCTATAAGGGACGGAGAGGACAAGCACGGGGGCGATGCCACACCGTGACGGGCTCCTGGGAAGACCGAGGCTGGCCGAGGGGTCGCTGCTCCCAGGTGGCCTGGGACTGTGCTCTGCACCTTGTCAGGCAGGGAGGACATTGCCAGGACCGTGTCCTGTCCAGGCCTGCTCTGGGAACGTTTCCTTTCTCAGCAGCCTGTGGGAGGGGCCACTGTCTCCATTTTACAGGCCACCATGGGTTGATTTCATTTTCTCGTAAGAAGAGGCTGAGGTGGTGATAATTAAAGTCTCTTTGCCAAGAGCTGCCTTCCAGGGCCCTGCGATCCAGATGGGGAGATGCAGGCTGATGGCATCCCACTGTGAGCGCCTGGCGCGGAGAGCCCGGGATGGATGGGGGAAGCAGGCACCCCGCCTGCTGATGTGCGCAGGGGACTGTGACAGCCCCAGGTGCTTCTTGATGTCTGGGCTCCCTCCTGCCCATTTTGGATTCCTTTTCTGGGGACCCAGAGCCCCAAGGGGAGAAAGGCAGTGAACACCCCAAGCCGGTGGCCGTTGGCACCCCTGGTCTCTCCTGCCCGGGGCGGGCTCACAGTGGTGTCCAAACAGCCTCCCTGCAGGCTGGAGACGACCCTCTTGCTCTCTCAAGTGGCCAATAAACATGGACGTCAAGGGCGGAGGCACGGTGTCAGCTAGGACTCCTTTCTGCAAGCTGCTGGTGAGGACACTGCTGAAATAGTTACAGGTTTCATTCCACTTTTCTGAAATGCGGTATTTGCTATAGCAGTTTTCCCAGCCACTCTCAGGCTTCCCCAGAGAGCTCCGTGGAAAGCTGGGCTTCGTTTCCAGTTGTGGCTGTAGCACATCGCAGAGCAAACAACATAAACAGATCGTCTTGCAGCTCCGGAAGGCCAGAAGCAACCTCTGTGGGGAAGGCCTGGGGCTGGCAGGGCTGGTTGCTCCCGAGGCGCCAAGGAGAGACGCTGCCTGCTTCTCAGGGTCAGGAGCCACCTGTCCCCTGGCTCCGGGCGCCCTTCCTTCAGAGCCAGCCAGCATCCACTCCCCGCCACGGCTTCTCCACCCACAGCCTTCCTGACTCTGACCTCCACCTGCCTTACGAGACGTCGCCCTTGGGCCGACATCAGGCCCCCTGGATTGTCCGGGGCCACTGTCTCCATCTCAGTCCCACCCTCCATGTCTTCTGTGCTGTGCGAGCTTCCGTCTTCCCCGGGCCTGGCGATGAGACCGTGGAGCGCTGGGAGCGTGATTCGGCTGTGCACAGATGCTCTGTCCACGTGCAGCAGGCTCTTCGTGGCGTGGAAACATACTTGAGACCAAGCGATGGCAAGGCGTGATCAAAATATACAGTGATTGTTCAAACAGTTATTACAGTATGAGAGACACACTGCCATGAACCACCCTCAAAAGCCTCCCCCTCAATGGGAGCACTCTGATCCCACCATTCTGGCCCCTTGCTGCCGCGGCTCTGGAGTCCTCTTTCCCGGGGTCAGGAGCTACCCTGAGTGTCTTCACAAGGTGTGATCAAAAATATGGTTAATGCTGCTGCCCAATGTGTCCAACAGAAAGGCAGCTCACAAACACGTGACTGCATCCTCATCTACCTTATGTACTGGATCTGGCACTTTGTCACTTCCAATTCTTCCCCAAAGTCAAAATGACCGTGAAAGGGAAACATCTTGAATTGATTCGGATGCTCACTTCGGCAGCACATATACTAAAATTGAATTGATTCAGGACATGGAGGCTGCCAGGACAGCGCAACTAAAGACACGCAAGAAAGAGGGCTCCAGAGCTGCAGTGGAAAGTGGCAAGGAGGAAAGGATGAGTGTGTCTGAAGCCAGGGGTGGGTGAGGCCCTTGTGGAGTGGACTGTGTGGCTTTGCTTCTCCTGGGATCTGAGGCGACTGGGTCTAGGACAATCAAGACTTCTAGGTATCACTGTAGGTGGCCTGGAATGGGGCATTGTAAAAGGCAGCTGAATGTCCATGAAAATCCTGACATTAGTTACTTTCATCTCAGGGTCCTGTCTTGTAGGGAGATGGATCGGGCTGGGTAACTCAGAGCGAATCAACCTTTTATCACCAGTTTCTGGGCAGATCCTCTGCCTGCATGCAGAGTGCAGCCAGAAGCAGCCCAGAGCATCAAGTAATAAAGGAGACAGATTTAAGAGGGGGCAGATGCCCAGCTTTCTTACAGGTCTCAGAGGCTGCCTTATCAAGACTTCTACCGCACAGCTTGAGGGCTGGGAGGCGGCAGCTTCAGTCACCTGCCTGGGTGCATCCTCCCTGCCAGAGAGCGGCCTGTGCATCCGGCCACAGAAGAGGCTTCCTTCCCAGGGGCCCTCCGAGCTGCAGGGTCTGTCTGGACCTGAAGGGAGCCAGCACAGGTCTGGCCGTGGGTGCGGGAGGGGCCAGAATAAGCAGAGAAGGGAGCTGGATGGACGTCCAGGGACTGGGTCATAGTCTGGCGGGACCAGGCACAGCCCTGTGGGCTGCAGGGCCCTGCATCCTCTGTCAATTTTTCTCCGGGCAGTTTCTGCCCAGGACAGCTCCAGGTGTGGGTAGTGGCTTGTCCCAAAGGCCAGCGCCTGGACGTATCCTCACGTGGCTTGCAACTCTCCCAGCGCTCTAGACGCTCCTTTCCTACACCAACGGCTGGCGTCCTCTCCCCGCTGAACCGACCCAGGCCCCAGCCCCAAGCAGGAGGCCACGGGAATGTGACACGGGGCGCCCAGGTCCAAAGCCAGGGCCACACCCTTCAGCCTGGCCAGCTCTTAGCCCATGAGTGGGGACCGACATTGTCGTACCCAGGGACCTCCTAAGATGCCAGGCTCTGTCTGCTCCTGGTCACCCCTGGGCCTGGTCTCCGGGCCCCTCCTGTCATATCAGGGGTGGGAGGTGAGAGCACACTTTCTTTGTAAACTCTTCAGACCTCCTTATGTTTTATTTTAAAAAGTGCAGTTATTCAATAACATTTAAAAAATTTTTTTAAATCGCTACATTTCTGGTCCCCAGGATGCTGGTCGTGTGGAGGACACAGCCGTGTGCAAGGTGCTGTGATACAAGACGGGGGACACAGGGCAAGGAGGGGACCAGACGCCGGTGCCTCCCGTGTCCTCCAGTCCCAAGGGCCTGTGGCACAGCCGCCTGGCCCCACCTGAGCCCTTCCTCAGTGATCGCCACCGGCCAGTTGCATGCATCCCCACCAAGCATGAGTCCTCTGTGGCTGGAGCTGAGTGACCCCAAGTATGGGCGGCCAGAGTGTAGGTGTGGCCCAGCTTTTCCCTCCTCCTCCAGGGAGCCGAGCTCAGCTCCCCTCCGCCCCTGTGCAGTGACTGTGCCGGTCAGCCACCGCACCTCCCACCTGGCTGTGTCTCCAGCCAGGCCAGCTCCTGCCCAGCCCTCGTGGGCTCAAGCTGTGTGGCTCTCCATTCCAAATGCCCAGGAGCTTTGGGCCAGAACCGCATCTCGCAGTTCCAGTAACTGGGCAAGGGACAGAGGACAGGAGCCTGGTGTGTGTCCTCCAGGCCTTTAGCAAATCTGGGGCTGCTCCTTGACCACAGGCTTACGAATCTACAAAAAGGGTGACATCGAGGGAACGGGCACTTTGGCAAAGGAAAGCACACCGGTGTCACCGTGGCCCAGCGTGCTGTTGGCGTCACTGTGAGCAGGCGAGCTGAGGGCGAGATTCTTGCCCAGTGATGGGCACGATAAGCATGTTGAGTGCATTAAGCACTGTGAGAGCCAAGACAGCCTCCTGAAAGGCATCAAGGAAAGTGATCAGAGCAAGAAGGATGCCAAACAGACAGCGCCCGTACTCAGCTGCTGCGCCAGCCACCTGCCTGGGGCACGAGAAGCTTGGAGGAGCCCAGCGGCTGAACCGGGTCCTCGGCATTCAGGGCTTGAGTTGGGGTGCGGCTCTGACAAGGAGCTGCAGGGTTCTGGGTCACGAGTTCAAAACCCGGCACTGTCCTGAACGTACAGACGCTTTCTTAACCGAGCGGGTGGGCCGTGCGCTGGCCTTTGCAGCTGATCCTCCTCCTGCCCACGTGGCTGTGCCCACTTCGCTCTTCTCCTTCCAGGCTTTTCCTGCTGAGAGATGGGCGTTACTGTGCTGTTTGTACCAAGTGGGCAGATCTTTGTAAACATTACGTTGGTTTAAAGATCCTCTAAATCACCAGGGGAAAAGACGTATCAAAATGAAGGGGAGCAAGCCGAGCATGGTGGTGCACACCTGTAATCCCAGCACTCGGGAGGCTGAGGCAGGAGGATTGCCACGAGTCTGAGGCCAGCCTGGGCTCATGGTGAGATCAGCCTGAGCGACACGGCAAGACCCTGTCTCAAAAAAAACAATAAATAAATAAAAATAAAGGGAGCAGCGAAATCAGTTGCTTCAAGCATCAGAACCCAGCACCCCGCAAGTCCCAGCTTCATGCTGAGTGGCGTCCACCGCACTGTGCTTGACTTTGGCTGCAGTTTTACTCAGTGAGGCTCAGAGCCGGAGTTCCCTGCACTCACACACACACACACACACACACACACACACACGTGCCGGCACGCTCAGAGGCCCCCGGCCCCCCTTTTGCAAAGGGCCGAGTGGTGTATGGGACAGAGGTGAGGTGACCCGCGGTCACCGCACGTGCATCCTGAGCCGGCTCCCACAGCCGCAGCAGCCACACCCGCATGCAGGCGCCGCCCGGGGGCTCCGCAGGAGGCCCTCAGACCCCGTTCTTGACGGAAGCGTGTTGGAGGCGCGTGGTCAGGGACGGCGTTTGTCAGAGTCGCCAAACAGAGAAAGCCGCTGCGGGACAGCGGTGCATTTCCAGCCTCCCGGCTGGGCGGGCACAAGGCCGGCCAGCTGCCTACAGGCTCCGGGAGTCCCAGCCAGCTCCACTCTGCAGGCCTGGCGCCTTCCGGTTCGCTTCCCAGAAGCACCACGGCTCTTGCGCAACAGGGCAGATTTGCTGAAAGAATTCTTTTGTGGGAGCCCCGGCCAGCGAGTCAGGGAAGAGCTGCGGTCCGCCGAGCCTGGCCACACTGCGGGCTCGGAGCTCCACAAGCAAGAACGCCGAGACTCGACTTTTTATTTTTAATGATCTGCTGCTACGGACTCCTTCCGTTTCCATTTATGAAAGGAAGGAGAGGCCCAGCGGGGCGCTGAGCTCCAGGCCTCCCTCGAGGCTCCGTGGTTGTTGGTCTGATGCCAATGCACATCCATCCTTCTCCCCAAACCACCTGAATTAGCGCAGTGCGCACTGTGTGGAGCCTCGTTCTCACCAGGCTTCTCTATGGGCACGAGTGTTTTCCTGCAGGAAAACAAGAGGTAACCAAGAAAAAACATTTTAAAATAAAGTGGTACTAGGAAAAAGTGCTTCAGAGGGAGGAGAAGAAGGAGAATGAGAATGGGAGCTCAAGAGAGGAAGGGCACAAGGTCCATGCGTTGCAGACAGTTTGGTCAAGCGTTCCTAACCAGTGAGGTGCAGGCGTCAAAGCACTGGGTGTTTGAAGGCACTCGGAAGAGTGTTCACAGCCCTTCGCAGTGCGGCAGGTGCCGCGCTCTTTGCCACTCCTCACGCTGAGGTGACAAGTTTCAACCGTGAGAGACTGGACATCGGAATGGGCCATGGCCAGGCTGTGGATAAAGGTGAAGCCCCGAGCTGGGCGTGGTGGCGCCCGCCTGTAATCCCAGCACTCAGGAGGCTGAGGCAGGAGGATCGCTGCGAGTTCGAGGCCAGTCTGGGCTACATAGTGAGTTCAAGACCGGCCTGAACTGCTTAGTGAGACTTTGTCTCAAAAAATCTTCAAAACACCAAAACTAAAACCAAAACAAACAAACAACAACAAAAAAGGCACTCTGACCCCACAGCACAGACTGCCCAGTAAACCCAGCCACCTCACAGCACGGGCCAGAAAAGCAAGCCCTCCTCCCTGCCACCTCCCCAGGAAGCTCCGATCTGTGAGTCAGGCCGCAGGGACCCACCCGAGCTACCCCTGAAACACACTTACACCCTTACACAGTCAGCCCCCACAGCGGGGGCTGATTAATAAGGCAACGGGTAAAAGCAGTTAACAAGTTTCCCTAATTGTTGCCCCACTTCCATCTTAAGACCAGCCAAGGAAGCCAAATGGGGTCCCAGCTGTGTCCCCACCCTGTGGCCCCCACCCGGCTGCCGGGGTCTCTGCCGACACAGGAAGGTCTGGCCCGCCCCTGTCGTGGCTCTGCACACATGGCCTCTGAGCTGGCTGTCTTCATCTGTGTCTAGTTGCTCAGTGTTCAGGGACCAGAGTTCCATGCAGGGGTGCAAACAAGTGTTTGGAGGCCAGGAAACAGGCCTGAGAAGACCCAGGGTGAGGAGGGGCACCCCAAGGACTCTGAGAGCAGGCAGCAGGACCAGGCACAGCCGAGTGGGGCCTGGGACTGAGCTTCCACCCCTCAGAAGTGGCAGGGCAGCAGAAAGCAGGCTTATCTCTTGGCAGGACTGAGGGTCGCAGTGTTGCTCTGCGCAGCCTCAAGGGGCCAGCTCCCCTCTGGACGCCCAGAACCTTCGTCCAGATGGGGGAACGGCTGAGTTTCCAAGCCTGTGGTGTGCGCCGTCCCCTCTCCATACGCCCCTCATCAGCCCTCACACTCTGATGCGCCTGACAGAAGGGAGGCTGGGAAATGCAGGGGAACGTGGGGGCCCGGGGAGCCCCCCCTCCAGTACACGACCACAGAGACTGTGGCCAAGGCCACCGTGAAAGAGCCGGACCCCAGGCAGCAGCAGGGCCGCTCGGGACTCGGAGGAATGGGTGGAATCCAGGAAAGATAACAAAGCGGAGGTCGTGCGGTCCTGTGTTTTTCTCATTTTTATTGAGTACTCTGGGAATGGGGAGACAACTTCCATCTGGTGTGGGTTTCCATTGTTTGTGGCTGGCATCCTTCAAGGGGCTGGAAGTAGACAGCTTGCAAGTCCAAGCCCAGTTTGAACAAATGAACTTAATTAAGTCTCTCACTGGTCCCCCATCCACAATCTGCCAGAAGTTCCAGCTTAATGCAAAACAAAACGAAAACAGAAAGATCTCCAGGGGAAAAGCATGGTTACCTGTCTGCTTGGAAAGCCCTGCAGTAATGTGCACAGCTCAGGATGAGCAGGCTTCCCTACCTCACACCACACAGGAACGCCACCTCCAGGGCTTCCGAGACCCCAAAGCGCAGGTGGAAATGCCGGACTCCTGAACTGGCAGAAGAGGGCCGCGAGTGTGGGCCGGCAGGGGCTTTGGCTGCTGCCGCCTGGCTCTGACTCTTAAAGCACAGCCACGAAAAGAGAACAGATAAATGAATCAGACTACATTAAAATCAAAAACTTTGTTCATCCAAGGACAGAGGGAAAAGGCAGCCCAGAGGGGAGAAGACATCCCCAAGTCACACAGTTACCACGCAGGCGTGATTCCGAGCTCTCCAGGAGATGCGGTGTGCCCGAGTCAGGCACAGGCAGAGACTGAGTCACCAGTGTCCAGGACACGGCTCCTGACTCGGGGCTCAGGGAAACAAAGACCGACCCCGGCGGGATGCCGCTGCACACCCCGAACAGCAAGGCGTGGAGGGAGGGGAGCCAGGCCCATCAGTCCCGCAAGGCGTGAAAAGGCTGTGAAAGCACAGAGCAGTTCCTTGAAGATTAAAAACAGAGCTGCGTGCGACCCGGCGCTCCACATCTGTGTCCCCGACTGGAAGAGCTGACACACGGCGGACAATGAGGGGAGGAGCCCACGGGCTGCACAGTGACATCTAGACTGTGGGGGACAGGGCGGGGGGAGGGGGTCCCAACCGCGTGACCCTGAGGCCTCTGCTGAGCACTACAGTTGGTCCCAGAGGGTGCAAACTGCACAGTCCTGTTAACACGAGGTCCCTGGAGCAGGCGAATTCATGCATAGGGAAAGAGAACGGGGCTCTGGGCGGGGGAGAGGGAAAGGTACAGAGCTGAGTGATGGGCGCCGTGGTCTATGCTGGGAAGATACAAAGGGCTTCGAGGGGACGGGGGTGGCGGCTGCACAGCAGCCTGAGCGTATTTAATGCCACTCAGCTTGCCCTTTAAAATGGCCAAAGCAGAGCCAGACATGGTGACACACACCTGTCATCCCAGCACTCAGGAGGCTGAGGCAGGAGAATCTTCAAGTTCAAGGCTAGCCTGGGCTACATAGCCAGACCCTGTCTCAAATAAATAAATAAATGATCAAAATGGTAACTTTCATGTAAAGTGTATGCTAACCAATTAAAAATAGTCTAAACATAGCTGTATGTGTATTTTCATAGTAAACATGCTAAGTTCTTTTTTTTTCTTAATGTTGGGGATCGAACTCAGGACCTTGTGCTTGCAAGGCAGACACTCTGACCACTGAGCTAAATCCCCAGCCCCAACATACTAAATTCTTTATAGATGTATCAAAATTAGAGTCGAACCACACTGCACAGATGAAAAACCAAGTTTCATAGACGTCCTGCAGAGTGTCAACCCTTCTGGAGTAATTTTCCAAGTCAGGTTCGGGAAGTACCTCTTGTTTCCGTTCAAGTGGAGCTGAGAGATCTACACGGTTTAAGTCTCTAAGACAGCACCAGACTGCAGAGTGAGCTCAATTTGTTATCAGGTTGATTCCTCAGGTTAACAGAGCAATTTCAGTGTGAAGTTCGGCTGATTCGTTTTGTTCATGTTTCTTGTCAGGTACTAGAAAGGCAAAAAAAGAAAAGCGAAGTGAATACATTATAGGGAATTTAATAAAATGCCTGCCGACAGTGCTAAGTGTTCACAGTGGCAGAGGGCCAAGCCGGAGACTCACACAGCGGCTCCCAAACTTGCCAAACTTGTTTTCTGACAGGATGGTGTGGACCGTGGCCAACCCAAAGGCAGGGCAAGGGTGCCTGCCGCCGCGGTCTCGGCTGTGGACGTCTAGGGGGACCTGGGCGGCTCCTCCAGCCCCTGGCCACCGCCCTCCTGGCTGTCGCAGCAGGGCAGCGAGGTCATGCCACGGTGCTGGGGACAACATGAGGGGCCAGAGGCAAGGTAGGCAGCAGCCCCCCAAATCACAAGGACCCCTTGCCCGAAACAGCTCAAGTTTGAGCCTGACCCAAAGGCTCTGTCCCCAGCAGAGCCGCTCAGCACCTGCAGAAAGTGGCCAAGACACAGACTTTGAAACTCAGTGTTTGCTGCACATCAAAACTGTGAGAGGACTGAGCTGCAGCACGAGGGTCTCAGGGTGAGGATGTGTGTGGACCTGCCTGTTTGGTGCATCATCAGGGTACCTCAGAAGCAGTGAGCTGGAACAGGGGAGGAAATAATGCTGGAACCCTAAAATGCTATTAAAATAACAGGCTAAGCCGGGCAGTGTGGCGCATGCCTATAATCCCAGCACTCAGGAGGCTGAGGCAGGAGGATTGCTGTGAGTCTGAGGCCGGCCTGGGCTACATAGTGAGCTCAAGGTCAACCTGGACTACTTAGTGAAACCTTGTCTCAAAAAACCAAAAAATAAATAACAAAATAAAATGTCAAGCTGATAATTGTTAAAATAAATTTGATAGCTGAGAGGTGAATTCAAGTACAAACCACATGGGCCTTGCTCAGAATTCGCCTGCTTCGTTCTATATGAGAAGGGGCGGACGTCGCACGCGTGTCTTGGAGCCATTTGAGAGGAGGCAGCACCGTTTCCTTTCAAGCGGCCCCGTGTTTAGCCTGCTGTGCAGCTCCAGTTAACTTCCCCCTTTAGTATATTTTTAAAATTCTCATGTGAACAGTCTGATTCCACCTCTGCTGGCTTGCTGGCTCCTCGGCTCTGGTGTTCCCGATACTGTATGTAGATTTTAAAACTGTCGCACTTCTGTTGTTCATTGTAACAAGTTATTCTGCCAAATGAAACATGGTGTGAGTTTCTCAGATTTGGAAGAAATCAAGCCCCTGGCTGTTCATAGGAGCTGCCCCCACATCACACGGGCAGCCGCCAGTCCCGGGCTGGGAACTTATGGCTGCTGCCGCTGGCTGCTTCACCACGTGGGGACAGCTGTGGCACTGTGACAGGGACCCTCCTCACCCGGCCTCATCTCACTGGGCCCCTTCTGCGGCAGCGTGGGCTGGCCGTGTGCTTTTACGCTCTGATGTATTCTAGTAAGAGTCATTCTGGATTAAAATGTATCCAAACTGAGAGATTTTCAGCACCAGGACTAACTTGTGCACTTGCTATACAAAACCCTGGTTTCCCTCGTAGGATCTCTAGAAGCGCTGCCTGCACTTGACAGAGAACAGCGCGTTGGCCAGGGCAGGGTGGACACCGCAAGAGGACCGGCCGCAGGCCTCAGCCCTGCCGAGCCTGGAGGGGAGCTGACTGTGTGGGAAAATCAGGCCCTGACAATATGGGTATAGGGCTAAGGGGCAGCTGTGCAAACAAAACCAGTGGTGTTTTAAAATGAGCATATGTAGTTTATTAACTTTCGGAGACAGCCAGATCAGCATGCTAAGCCTGAATTTATACAGCGCGCCAACGCGGGCATTGTCTTGTCTGTTGTTGTCAGCCCCAGCTTCTCTTACGATAAATTAGACCAAACGAAGAAACTTGTCTCTCTATTCCTGCATGATTATTACTCTTAAAAACTGCCCTTTTCATTTTATTAGTCTCTAAAGAGTCCAGCTACTTAGGAGACGTTCAATAAATGATTTTTAAATTTTTCTTTTGGTTTTTTTTTGGTTTTTTTTTGGCATACTGGGGATTAACCCCAGGACCTCGTGTAAGCTAGACGAGTGCTCTACCACTGAGCTACATTTCCCGTCTTGTTTTTTTCTTTTTTTGGTTTTTTTTCTTTGAGACAGGGTCTTGCTATGTAGTTCAGGTTGGCCTTGAATTTATGGTGATCCTCCTGCCTCAGCCTCCTGAGTACTGGGATTACAGGCATGCACCACCACACCCAGCATGATTTTTAATTGGATTTGTTTAAAATCATCATTTACATTGTTAGAGAAGCTTCTTCATGAAAGATTAGAATCTTCACAAGGTCCTGAGTTCGATCCCCAGCACCCAAAAAGAAAAAAAAAAATTATAGTCAGCAATCCATTTCAGGAAGCTGGGGACATCTGACAAAGGAATGTGAGAGCAGTGACGCTGGGGAAGGAAGCTGCGGAGATGGTAATATTCTCTTTATGTTGTTTCTCTTCTAGGTCCAGGTAAAGCAATAAATTATCATCTCTAAGAGACAAAAAAAAAGAAAGAAAGAAAGAAAGAAAGAGACTGAGAACTCAGGAGCACAGAGTTCCCTGGGCTCCCAGAGAGTTGCACATTCACTGATTTTTTTTTTTGTTTCTGAGACAGGGTCTCACTGCGTAGCCCAGGCTGAACTTGAACTTGAGGTGATCCTCCTGCCTCAGCCTCCCGATTGCTGGCATTACAGGCGTGCACCACCACACCCAGCTTGTATTTGTCAAGTTTATGGCAGGTCTGGGATGGGTGCTCTACAGAAGCTGTTGAAATGAAGGGGATTCAATGACGATAACTGCGGAGAGAGACGTTTCATTAACCCTGGACAGCTGGGCAGAGGGCGGCTGCACTGTTCACACCCCATGAAGCCACGTCCAGGAGCCAGCTGGCAGCACGGGGCAGCCCCGCCACCTTGCGGAGCTCTCACTGGGTGCCATGGGCTCAGGCCACAGCATTGCGCCTCAAAACGGCCTGAAACAGCTGGGCGGCTGCGCACAGACTTCAGCCTCCAAAACTGAAGTGAAGCAAACCTCCTCTACACATGGATTATCTCAGGTACCTGCGGCAGAGACGGAAGCTGAGGACGTGCCGCGGCTGTAAACATGCTAAATAAAACCTTCCCGAAAGCCCCCGCTGATGTGCCAGAATCCTCACATGTTACCTCCCTGAAGAAGGGAAGCTGAGGCAGGGGTGGCCACTCAGCTGGACACAGCCCAACGGCCAGCCCCCAGGTGACCAGCTACGGTGCGCTTCTGGCACCCCAGGAACTTGGCTCCTCCAGGCCAGGCCAGGACAGAAGCCAAGTCTCCGCGGGGTGGGAGGGGAGCAGACTCCCCTAAGCTGCCCCGAACCAGAGACTCCATCTCAGCCCTGTCACAGCGGGCTGCAGAGCATCAAGAGCACTGTTGTGTTTTGTTTCTTTTGAGACAGTCTGGCCCAGACCCTAAGTTACCTGGCTGGGCTCAAAATTGGAGATCTTTCTGCCTCGCCTCCAGAGCGCTGAGATTACAGGGCGCACTACCATACCCAGCTACAAAGAACTTTTTTAGGAGGAAAAGGGGGTACAGCGAGACAATGGGCAGGACTGTGTGCCGGGCACGGTCGTCACCCTCCGGGTGTGAGTCCACTTTCCTCCTCTTGGGCCAGAACATCACAATGGACTCTGCCCACAGGAAGCTGGTTATTTAACACCTGTCATCCCAGGTTTAGGAGGCTAAGTTAGGACGATCTCCAAAAGTCTGAGGCCAGCCTGGGCTGCATAGTGTGGTCAAGGCCAGCCTGGGATATGTAACAAGCTCCTGTCTCAAAAAACAAACAGGAGTTGGGAATTTAGCTCAGTGGTAAGGTGCTTGTCTAGCAAGTGCAAGGCCCTGAGTTCAATCCCCATCACCCAAAAAACAAACAAACGAACAAAAACAGGCCTGGGGAGAGGAGAAGGCAAGAGGGAAGGGGGACCACAGGGCAGATCCAGAGGAGCACCGTCGCAGGAGGCGGTGGTGGGAGGTGACTCTGCACAGCAGGGTGCCTGAGGACTCCACAGTGCCCCTGGTTCTCCAGGAGCAGCCTGGCCCATGTGACCCACGCAGTAGTGAATGTGCAAAGGCCCAAGGTGGCATCGTGGGCATGGAGGGTGGTGCGGGCAGCTCTGCAGGGGCCTGGCGCCCAGCAGCTCAGGGCAGGCCAGCTGGTAGGCCGATGGTCAGTTCCACTGGTGACAGTGGAGCCAGGGACACTGGACCACCACACCACAGCGTCCCTGGAAGGAGCTTCAATCCATGTTACACTGAGCACCAGCTGTCTCGCCCCAAGTTTGTACACATCCGCTTGGCCCCACTGCTGCCAGGGCTGGCATTGCACCTTGGGCAGGCGAAGGCCTTTTGTCCACAGCCGCCCTCGGCTACTTTTTCGGGGACCTACAGAGCCCAGACTGGTGCCTGCACAGGGACCATGGCGAGTGGGTGGCTCAATGAGGGCCCAGACCCCTGCGTTAGGCAAATACCCTCCTCCAAAGGCCCCAAAGCACAGACACCCCCCGCAGATACCTGGAGTGAATCTCCACCCCACACCAGGACACTTGCAGGCATGCTGGGACCCCTGGGACATTGGTTTGTGACCTGCCTCAGAGCAAGGTGAGCGTGGTCAAGTAGAACAAGAGGGGCCAGGCCAGCGGGAGCCCTCAGCAGCCTCAGGCAGCCACAGGACACAGGGATACAGAAGGCACCTGGGTAGTTGGAGCCAAGAGGCAGCACAGTCCAGGTGGCCCCTCCTAGGGCAGCCAGACCTCTCCTGACCTGGTCCTGGGGGCTGGGCTGGATCTGTGGGTATGGGGGCTGCTGGTGAAGCCAGGCCAACGCTAAGAGGAGCCTGTCCCAAGGTGGGGGTGGAGGAAGGAACAGGTAGAGGGTTTGGGCCGACTGGGGGCTTCATTCCGAGGGAAAAACACCACCAAGTTCCCCCATGGGATTTCCCAGACCCTCCTTCCACCCCAGTCTCCCCCTCCAGGGCAGCTGCAAAACCAAACTGGCAAACACCATCCGAATGGGACAGGCAGGGATCTAACCACAGAAGAGTGAAGAGGGAGGAGGTTCTGGAAGCCCACTCTCCCCACCAGGGAAATACCAGTCTGCATAGAACTTCAGAGGAACCAAAAGAAGAATAAAAGTAGCATGTAGCTGTTAAAATGTTCTTTTCCATAAAACACAGAGTAGGATGAACAATATAACTTATAAACAGCAATTTCTGAAGATTCTAAATTTCAGGCTATTTTCATTTGATGCAATTTAAGGAATGAGGGCTGGGGATGTAGCTTAGTGACAGAACACTTGCCTAGTATGTGTAAGGCCCCAGGTTCAATCCCCAGCACCACAAAAAAAAAAAAAATTGAGAAATGATTAAACAAATGAATTAAGAGCCATGATGTAGGTGAAACAGCCTGGAGTCAGCAATAGTTGGTGAGTAGGAGAATTTACTGAAGAGGAGCAGTGGTGGAGGGCAGTGTGGCTAGTGTGAAAGACCCAACGGTGACATGGAGCGCTCTTGGTGCTGGAGAGGACTGGCTTGGTAGCCCGGGACATCGGGGCCAGTACGAGACTCATGTGAGCAGCTGTCCTGAAGCATCAGCCAGAGTGAGACAAAGATGAGGAGAGAAAACAACACTGAAGGCACATTGGAGATCAGCCTGGTCTCAACTTTCTCAACTGAGACCACATTTGAATTGTTTGCTTGTTGGGATCCAAGCAAAGCCAATGAACGCCATGCCCATGAGAACTGTGCAAGCCCACAGGGTGCTTGGAGGGCGCAAAATCTCGCCAGCCATGCCATAGAGTCTCTGCTGCACACAGACCTTGGTGCCTGGTTGTTTCACTACGAGACACCATACTTTAGATGAGGACCTCTATGCTGTACATCTCTAGGCAATAGAAAACACATGCTCAGGGACTTGCTGGCTTGCCCACTGCACTACAGATGTCCCTTTCTGGAATGACAACTCAAATGAATCCCTTCAGGCAAACAAGAGGTGACAGAAAACAAAGACCTACGGACCGGAAGGGCGGCCGTCGCTGATGGGATGGGGAGGATGGAGTCCAAGTAGCATTTGTGATTAAATCTAAAACATACAAAAGAAAACCAGCAGAACTAGAACCTTTTCTCTGCCTTATTAGGAATGAGGGCTCTGTGGGATTTCAGGCGGAGGCCAAAGTCAATGTCAGAATCAAGATTCTAACAGGAATTTAAACTTAGGATATTGAAATTTGGCAGAATGACTTAAGAAAAAAAAAAGTATGTGTTTTTGGATTGTTTTCTTTCCAAAGGAAAAGAGCTGCATAACAAAACAGCCAGCTGTGCATGGCAGGGAGTGCCCCACAGCCCCACCCTCGGCCTCCCCAGTGACACTTTGGGGCTTCCTCCTTGCCCGTCAGAGCTGGGTTTCCCATTGCGCCCCACAGGCCAGCCCAGGCCGGGCTCCAGCTGTGTGTCATAAAGGCAGCCAGAACAGATGGCACAGAGATCACCATGGTGCCAGCAAGGGGTCAGGCCTGGCTCTCCTCGCCCTGCTCCAGGGCCACAGTCGCTGCCAGCATCAGTGTGGGGGCCCATGTAGACCGCTAATCTCCAGCCTGCAGCCCCCTGGTCTCTCCCACGGGCAATGGGAGCTCCAGGGGCACCCACCAAGGCTGGCTCGGCTCCCGGCACCTCCCCAGCTGCTGCCTTGTGTCACCCACACCAATGACAGCCCCATCCTGTGCATGCCCCAACGAGGAAACGGAGGTGCAGAGCTAGAGTCTCGACCCTCAAAGTTTGGGCTCAATAAAGTTCTCTCGGTGGATGATGGATTGAAAAGAGAGTAAGTGACAAGGGTGGGAGTGGACCCCTGCTGACCCCTGCTGACCTTGCTGTTCTCCACACGTCCCTGCAGTTGCCAGAGCCGGGCCGTAAGCCCCAGGGGTCCAGTGCTTCCTCCCCAGCCTCTCCCCACTCACTCTGCAGGGCCCTCTCTTGCCAGCCCTTGAACCTGCAGCCCCGCAGCACCCAAGCGTGTTAGAGACGAGCCGAGAACCGGGTCCCAGTCAGAGTCCTGCTGCCTCGCACTCGGAGCCACCTCTGAGAAGGCCCGGTGTGGACGAACTCTGCCAAAGGCTCCGAGGGCCCCCCAAGAGTGAAGTTCTGAGGCTGCTCTGAGACTGTGCATCTCGCTGTGGAGGGGTTCTCTGACTTGAGAGCAGGGAGGTGACGGGCACCCTCACTTCACAGGCAGAATGTCCTCAGTGGGGTGGCAGGGGAGGCGCGGAGAGATGGCGTGCACCGCACGGGGGGCTGCCTGGCCGAGGGGGCTGCCTGGCCGAGAACTCACATCCCCCAAGAGTGTGGGGACCCCCCCGTCCTGCAGCCCCAGCAGCCGCCTCCCTCCAGCCACCTGGATGAGCCAGGAGAGAACGCACAGGGGACCCGGCCATGCGATGCTGGATTCCGGCCTCAGGTGGGAGCTGAGAGCTGGTCCAGGGTTTGTTCATAACTTCTGAGTTTTTCTGGTAGGAAAATGTACTAGCGTAAATGCTGCCACTTCACCATTTTCAAGGATCCAGCTCAGCGCACTCACACAACTGTGCAACCAGCACTCTGTCTGGTCCCAGACGCTCTACATCTCCAGAACAGAGACCCGCGAGCAGTTGGTCTCCATCCTTTCCTTCAGGCCCCAGAAAGCACCCACAACTTTCTGTCCCCGAGGCCCACCTGTCCTGGATATTCCACACACACAGAAGACACAGTGTCTGCTCTTCTCCCCGGCGCGGTGCTGCGGAGGCCATCCTCATAGCACGTGCTAGAAAGCCGCTCCTTTTCATGGCCAAGTATTATTCCGTCCTGTGGGTGAACCCCTGTGTCCCTCCAGTCACCTGTCAGTGGCCACGTGTCGTCCCTACTCTCTGCCCCCTGTGAAGTGTGCTGCTGGGACATACGTGTGGACCCTGGCAGGCAGCCACACCTGAGTGCACCTGCCCGGTCCCGGGGGGCTCTTCACTGTCCATACGCACAGCAGCCACAGAACTCTGCAGCCTGACAGGAACGTGGGGGTGGTTGCTGTCGGCAGCCCCCAAGTTTGTGCGCTGAGGAAATAGAAAACTGGCTCGGGGGCTGGTCACGGTGGAGGGAGGCAGCTGGGGCAGGACCCTCCTCTCCCGGCCCCAAGCCGCATCCAGCATTGCTCGCCTCGTGTGTGAGGGCCTCAGCCCCTGCCCAGCTGAGCCAACATGAGCGGGACAGGAGGGTGCGATGGCCACCTGCAGGTGTTTAGGAGGGCGGCGGCAGCAAGGGACACAAGACAGGACATGTGACAGAACCTCGGTGCCGCCTGCTAGAGGCACCCCAAACGCATGTCCCTGGAACTGTGCAGGTGACCTTCTCCAGAGGAGATGGCCCTGGGGCAGGTGGCCGTGCGCCCCAGCCATGGCCTTGCAAGAAGAGGAGCTCCGACACACAGGGAAGGGACCCCAGGAATGCAGGAGCAGGAGGTGGGCGGGGACGGCCTGACCCGCAGCAGGCCAACTCCCAGACTCGGCTCCCACCCCCGCGCTGAGGCTTCCTCCCGGCAAGTCCCGTGGTGTTGACTTTCTCCCTTTCTGCGGGTCAGGGAAACCCCACACCAGCTCAGGATTCACTTTCAGGGTCCCTTCCACTGCCACCTGGCACAGGGAGGAAGTGAGCGTGGCCTTTCCCAGCCCACAGGCCCAGCTCACATGTGGCAGAAAGAGGAGGTGTGGTCCTTTCCTGACCTGGGACTGCAGGACACGCGGGCGCTGCTGCCTTCCAAGGCCCTGGGGGCAGGCTGCGGACAGGGCCCAGAAAGAAACCCACCAAGTGCCCTCCTGGCACTTGGCATCTGCTCACCTCTGGCCTGCAGCCTGTACCTTCCTGACCACGCACGTGCACACACACGCACGCACACACACACACACACATGCACACACACAGCAGGCCCAAGGGGGTGGAGAACCTGCAGTGGGCTGAGGAGCCAGCAGGGCAGGGAGCCGAGACCAGGCTGCCGGCCCAATTTCCCATCTCAGAGCCCCCAGAGTGGGAGGACTCCCCAAAAAGACTTTTCCCCCAGAGCCTTCTCTCTGCCCACCCGAGTCGCCGGAAATGCCATGACCATGCTGGCTGCCTCAATATCTTCCCCGGCACCAGGCTCGGGACACAGAGCCTGGCCTTGGCTCCCGCCCAGCCCTGGTTCCGCACAGACCTGCAGCAGGTGCCCCATCCCTCTGAGGGCCTGCAGGGGACCCGAAGGAGGAGGCCCAGTCAACCTGTCACAGGTGGGGCTGCTGTCAGGGGTCACGTCCCAGGGCAAGCGCAAGGCCTCTGCACTGTTCCCCACTTGGGCCAACACCAGGCCTGCTCCTTCCGACGGCCACACGTGGGACCGGAAGGGCACAGAGCAACAGTCCTCTTGGACTGGGAAAGAGGCTTCTCTATAAAGACCGACCATAATAAATGGCACCATGGAGGCGTTTAAATACAACAAGAAGGGTACAAACAGGTGACTTGGAGATGAGCCCTTAACCACATGTGTGTCCTGACCCTGGCACTACATGTGTGTGCACAGGCCCGGCTGGGGCCCAGGAGCAAGTGGGGACAGGCAGGTGAGGGACTGGCCACTCTCTGGTCCTGTCTGTGGCTGTGAGGGCCTGGCCCCGGACGGGGACAAGTGAGTGGACGCAGCGGCATTCAGCGGCCTGGTTTCTGGGGAAAGTGTGGCCAGAGTCCTGCACATGCTCCCTGGCTGCCCCTGCAGCTACCCCCCCCCCCCCCGCCGCCCCCGCCGCTGCCAGAGGCTCTGCAGCCTTCTCTGGTGCTCCAGGTCTTCAGGACCCTGGAGAGGTCCCCAGCCCATCACCCCTGGCATACAGAGTCCTGCGTCTGGGCTCCAGTTTCCCTCCTGCGACCGTCCCGCCCCGCAGCCCCAAGACGGGGTAGCTGTCCCATCATCCCCAGCTTTTGCGGCTCACAAACCACCTCACTGGCCATTTTTGAACAGTATACGCGAAAGCAGTGACTTCAGCCTAAAAAGGAGGGTGCTGAATCTCTGTCTGCTTCTTAGTGCAGATTTATTTTTAGAGTTGGTGTCATAGACAATATTTGACAACGTGTGTATCAAATATAACAAGGACTGATGTCAACTTCCAGGTGTTAAATGACTTGTCTGTGTGAAGGGATTCCTTTTTGAGTCATAACATTAAACACATGTGGCATGTGTGCTGTGGGACCAGGACTCACACTAACATGCAGACTGACATCAGACCCCCAGTTACTGCAGCAGAACTGGCGCTCTGGATTCTCACGGCACCCGCAGGCCTCGGCAGGTGTCTCAGCCCTGTGACCTGGTCCCTATGAGCCATCTTGCCGGAAAGAATGTGGCAGGCTGTGCACAGACAAGCAGGCCTGGGCTCCAGCACTGAGGGAGCCGTCGAGGGTGGCCAGCAGTCCTGCGCCTGCCCATCCGGGTAGGAGCACACAGGCAGAAGTATGTGCCAATGTCACAAGAAACCACACGTGGATGAATAGTTACAGGACTAGGACAGAAACACTCAACATGAGCAGTGAGGCACAGAGGCCACCAGGCTGGGGAGACCCACCTCGGTGTCCTTCTGAGATGCCCGGAGCACCCAAGCCACCTCACCCAGATGGCAGGTTAAAGGAGTGCCTGGGCGCGTGGTGATTTCTCTTCCTTCCTTCCCTCCTTCCCTCTTTCCTTCCCTCCTTCCCTCCTTCCTTCCCTCCTTCCTTCCTTCCCTCCTTCCTTCCCTCCTTCC
>PVJO010019166.1:0-25443 GCA_004026905.1 Hystrix cristata | reverse complement strand
GCAGTGGGAGATACCTCCCATCGGACACTGTGTCTGCAAGTCACACCCTACCTGTACTCTTCCCAACCCCCTCGATAACACAGGAGGCTTAATTTCAGAGCAGGCAGACATATTTTTACTGAATACAAGTTAATAGAAGTATCTATAAAACTTTATAAGCCTAACGGTGTGCTCTTCATTCTAGGTGTTCACTTTAGGCTCTAGGCTCCTCTACTCAAGAATCAGGGTTCCATTCTGCGATCTGTATTGCAACATTCTTTTAGATGCTTTGTGGTCTGACGGAGGGACCTGCCATTTCTGCTGCTTTTGTTTCAACAATTTTTTTCTTTGATACAGCACTTATTAACAAGGCATAATGTGAATTGTTCACAGAAGTCCAGAACTTGTAAGATCATACTCTGATGTTAATAGGACCACACTGCAATTTCCTGTAATTATTATTTACTTTTCTGCGGGGATCACTTTTTAGCTGCATGTTTCCATCTTTGCTGATTGGTGATTTCGATTCCTTTCTCACTTGGCATGTGGAATTGGATATCTAGCACGTGACCTTCCCTTTGGTCTGGCTCGGGGACCCTCAGCCTGGACCCGCGGTAGAAGCACTGCTCCGTATTCCTCGGTCTTGCTTGTTGCCACCATCCAGCCAGTTGGAATATGGCCACATTCCTGTCTACCTGCTGAAACTCAGTCGAAGTGCACGGCCCTCAGCAAAAGGGACGTTTCTGCAAGTGGTGAGGAGGATGCAATCAGCTTTGTTGTTAGAATTTCCAAATAATATGTATTTCATATATGTTTTAGAAAGGCCAGCGGTCAACAGCAACCATTATCTCAAAATGGACAGGCTCTAAGTAAAGCAGGCTTATGACAGCAGCTATGCAGTTTGGGGATAATCAGTCCTCCTCCCTAAGCCTCAGTTTCTCCGTATGTAAAATAAAAATGGTGCTGGTTCTTATGTGAGGTTGCCGTAACATTAGATTATACAGTGGTGCCTCGGGTCATGGACTTACTTCATTCCGTGGTTCTGGGGAAGACAGCCTCAGACTTGTTTGTCACTTGAGGCAAAGTTCACAAATGGAAGCAAAGTTTTGCTGAATGCTTCCTTTTTGGAACTGTATTGTGTGAGAACAGAAGGGTCTGTGAAGCAAAGTACCACTGTAATTATAAACCTCTTATCCCAACGTTTGACTCAGACTAAACAGTACAAACATTGCTATTTTATTATTAATGGTCAAATATGTTCTGATACTACAATGGAATGCACAGTCTCTAGGCCAGAGTTTCCAATCTGGCGGCAGATTCTGAAAATTGACTTGAGCGAGGAAAGAATTAGTTATATTAGCACATGTAATAGTCACGATGGGAAGAACTCGTGGCACATGAACGTTTATTATTTACTTCAGGCCAAAAACAACATGGTTGCTGTAATGACATCTAAAATCCCGGGGAGAATTCCGGAGTGCAGCGGCAATGAGCGTTTCCAGACTTAGTCCCAATGCCTGCCCTGCGGAATGCTTAACTTTGTCGGATGACTTTGGCATTTCTGTTGTGAAATCAAAGGCTCAGACGTCCTGCTTCCTCGCCCGCATGTGAATGTCCAGAATACGGGGCATGTACTATTGATTTTCGACTGACAGTGATACAACAGCTTCTGACGTCTGACCTTGGAGTCTCTGGGCTGCAGGCAGGAGCAGTTTCTTGGTCTTTTAATCAAGCCGTGACTATCCAGGAACGGGCAGGTGGGGACAAGGAGGATGCGAAGACAGCTTTGAGCTCTGGACAGTTAGCAGCTTTCTGACACGCCCTTGTTAACAGGGTGAATAAGAGGAAATACTTCCAACTGAAGAAAAATCACTACTAAAATATAGCTTATTTTGGCACAATATCAAACGACACATTCAGATCATATTTGAAATTCAAATTGACACAAGAGCAGCAAATATTTCTTCCTCACATAATGCAATCATTCTATATACAAAATACAGTTATCTGTCCTTCTCCCTTACAAGACAGACAGTGTAAAGTTTACAGCGGGTGTCTTGGCAGCGGGCCGTGTGATGTTGTAGCTGACCCAGGCTGAGTGCACACGCGCCTCTCTTACTTGGCACTGTGATCTGGTGCGTCTTGTGGTATTTGAGGGTCCTTAGAAAATAAAGTTGTTTTGTGGAATTCCCCCCAGATTTGGTCAAGGTTAAGATTGACCAGACCAAGGTTAAGATTGAAGGCTGTAGAGCCAGAGCTGCCTAAGGAGAGAATTGTGCTCCATCTTGTTCTTGTCTTCTGACTTTGAACATCTTACTAACTGTTCTAAGCCTCCTCTCAGATTTTTAATTTGTAGTATCTGTGCTTGGGAAGGGCTCGGTCAAGACGAGAGCTAATGCATGTGCATTCACCGACCTGTTACTACATCCCTCCCACCTCTAGCTCTGTGATGTGCCTCTTGGTATTCTGTGGTATTCTGTGACTTTTAGAGTATATCGTAATGACAACCACCAACAACACCCCTGACATGAAACATTAGGGTAAAGAAGAATACACAGAAGAAACGCATTTATAGTAAATAACTACAATGGAAAACGTGGGTAGATAAAAGTTCCACATTTCTCTGATAGTAAGAGGATGATGGAAGGTATTTATCATTCCCACCTCTGCTACCAAGCACCTGTTTGCTTTCACTCATCTGTGTGGGTGTCAGAGTCACCAAGTACAGTACTCTAAGACCAGGCAGTACTGGTGCACAGTAGTAAATCAAAGATGACTTCCCACATGAAGAGTTCATGGTTCAAAGTGTAAGATGTCTCCTCTATGATCTTTTCTAGATTCCTAACTTTTCCTTTTGCCTTACGGATCTTATCCCAGCACCAGCCGACTAATAGGCAGCTGCACTTGACATTGCTTAGGGGGACGAGTGGAGTAATTAAAATACAAACCCTGTACATGTAGGCTTTTCTTTGTTTCATTTCCAATGATAAAATCATTTCCTGGCACAAAGTGGATTCTGAACAAATATATATCAAGATAATAAATAAATCATACATAATAAATTAAGTTTTTATATAAAGTGGAAAAATGCTTAGATAATACACCATTTCAGGACAGGCAGCTTGTTAAATTGAGTGTAGTTAGTTGGCTATTTCTCCTTCTAAATCATAAATACTGCATATTTCAAGGAAATGTGATTTGATTATACAGCCACATACTGCATACTAGCATTTTGGCCAATGATCAGCTACATATATGATGACGCTCCCATAAGATTATAATGGAGCTAAAAAATACCAATTGCCTCATTATGTTGTAGATACAACAAGGTCATAGCATGGTTCATTCTCATGTATTTGTGCCAATGCTGGTAGAAACAAATCTATTGTGCTGCAAGGTGTTTAAAAGTATAACACACACAATTATGCACAATGTGAGTACTAAGGATAACAAGTGACCGTGTAACTGGTTTATGTATTTGTAATTATTTCTGAATAAATTTCTACAATGTCTGCAATATAAAACAGTTTGCCACGTTATGCTGGTAGCAGCCTTATATATTTTGTGTTTACTGTGTCTCTTAAGTAAAGCATTTTCTTGTGCTTGCTTTTTAATCTTATGCCATTTTGCTCATTATGGCTCTAGAAACAATATGACATATGTATATGGCCTAGGTGTGCAGTATCATCTAGATTGTGTGAATATACATTATAAGGTTTGCACAATGACAAAATCATGTAGTGATTCATTTTCTAGAATATATTTCTATCACGTGAACATAAATAAGTCAAAAACTGTATGCTATTATTAAAATTTTGCCCTATACTTTGGTTGTACGTATTGCATAATATTTTAAGAAGGTGATGCATGAGTAGAAATATAGATATGATAGAATTCTGTAGATGACCTCATGGCCTCTTTGACAATGAGCAATTAAATTATAGTCCATTATTTTATATTATGCAAATGTTAGGAGAAAGGAAACTGTCTTAGTCCATCAGGGGTTCTGTAAATTTGCAATAAGCTAGGTAGCTGATAAACAAGAATAATTTATTTCTCTCAGTTCTTAAGGGTGGGAAATCTAAGATAAAATCACCTACAGAATCACCTGTGGTGAGGGCCTACTTTCTGCTTCACAGATGTTATCTTCCTTGTCTCTTTGCATGGTAGAAGGGGCCAGGTTCTCTCAGGGCTTGTTTGTAAGGCCATGAAACTCATGTAGAGAGGCTCTACCTCCATGACCTAGCCCCCTGCAAAAGGTCCAAGCTCCTGGTACCATCAAGTTGTAGTACATTTGTGAATTAGGCAGGCGGAGCACAAACGGACTACAGCAGAGTCCGTGGTGCGATTTAGGACCCATCTTCCCGGGAGTTGGTCCATGACATGGTTGTTCTGTAAATGACCTTTGTTGTCTGAGCTGGTTATCATTTATCACTGTTTTCTTTTAGATATTCCATTTATATGAGTAAGTGAGAAAAAGTTATCTTTTATAATCTTGTAGATAAGAAATTCTTTCTCTCATTTTTCAAGAGAATTGCAGCTTAAATTTTTATATAGAAGATGAAAAATAAGTATGGACAGCCTCTTTAGAAGAAGTGAAATTCAGTTTTGAGTTACTCAGAATTTCTGGATATATATATATATATATATATATATATATATATATATATATGTATGAATTTATAAAAGTTTCAAGAGTCCATCTGGATTAAGGAGGTGTAACAGAGGAAACATTTAAAATTTGCCCAGGATGCATTATCCTGTTTTACATACTGTGTCTACTTGCCAAAATGTTGGAGGTGACTTACAGTCCTATAATACATACCCTGACTTTTCTCCAACTACTGAAGTCCAAGCCCAGGTTAAAAAAATGGGATCTTAGTAACACTAATGATTCAAGTTTACTGAATTCTCTTTAATGACCATGTCACACAACCAGCCTCTGTGACATCTCCAGTTAGAGATTGAAGGCTGTTCCTCAGGTATGTTTCTAAATATTATATTTCTTTAAATATGGACTCTTGGGTGCCCCCAGAGTATATGATGAGGCCTCTTTAAAGAATCTTCTGGTCTACTGAGTGTTCTCTTTGTGGGATTTCACTGTAAGTCACACCCAATACCCAAAACTATGTTGACTTGAGCTATTTATTATACATGTGAGCTTGACAGATTATAACACACACACACTCACACGGATACACATATGCGCTCTGCCACCTCTAGTATGTGGGCTTTTCTTTGTATGCTATCCTGAGGGCCTCAAAAAGTGTGAACTACTGACAAAGAAGTCATGCTCCCTCCAAAAATCATATCTTCAAAAAAGAAAGTAAAGTCAATATAAGTGGAGGGCTTGTCTTTAATTTAACCACTATTGGATTTTGAAGAAAGGATTCAAACATACTGTCACACTCAGAATCTTATCAAAGAAGGATGCTAAAAGTACAGAAAACCAGACAGAAATTCAAAATTGGCTTAAGGGAAGTTGGGTGCTTTTTACTGGCAACATCACAGCATTTACCATGGTGTCCAAGAAATACCATTTTCTCACCCTTTTCTCTCTTTTTGCCTTTTGAAGAGGTCCTCTTTGCTGTCTGTAATTTATACAAGCTACAGAGTCCTTGGAAATACTAGCCACAGAAACCCATATTTCAGTGATATCAGTCTGTAACTAAGAATAATTAGAAGTTCATTTAAGATATTGTTGGGTCTTTGCAAGCACATGCAATGATATTTTAATTCATGTCCAAGCACAGCTTTTAATGTCTTCCCTCCCTCTTCTGTCCCATCTCTTTCACAGTCTGCAGCGTTCCCAAGTTTTGTGCAGGCAGCACGCACTGTCCAGCCCCACTCTTTCTCCAGTCGGGTGCTGACTCTGGATTCCTGCTCTCTGCGTCCTTGCTTGTTCTTTTCCCAAGCTTATTCCCCACTGTTCACCTGTCATTCTGCATCCATGTCAGTTCAGTGAGGACACAGGAAATCAGCAGCATTGCCTCCTTTTCCTGCACTCTTCACCCTTTCTCTAGCGACAATGCGTGTCTATAAAATTACGGTGTTTCTCTGATGTATTGATCTGCACTTGAAAGTGTTAATTCAGGCCACATGTTTATCACTGAATGCTCACTAACTCTAATATATCTGAGTATTTATGGGCAGAACCTGAAGGTCACACAGTTCTAATAAAGGACAAATAAAATAGGAAACATCACCTTCCAAAGTTAATATATAACCATCACAGCGCACCCCCCACTCTGCCCCCGAAACCATTAACAAGCCTTCTGTCCGTGTAGGTGATATGCAAGCCTTCTGTCTTTTGTAGTTTTGCATACACATGAAATATGTGGAGGGTGACACATGGCTAGAAAGTTGGCGTAGGATACAATTTTGCAGATCATCTTGATAGGTTCATGACAGTGAGTACTTAAGGCACATTCCATGACGTGTGAAATGAAATCTTACAGTATATACTCATTCATAGCTGGCTTCTTTTACTTAGTATACTACCTGAGTCTTTTCCATATCGCTGTATATATAATAGTTCACACTTTTCATATTTCCAAACAGTACTCCATTGCACAGATATGCTACAATCTTTGTATTGATTCCACAGGTCGTGGAGATTTGGGTTGTTTCTAGTTTGGGGATAATAGAAGTATAACTGCTATGAACATTAACATACAAGTCTTTGTATGAATACATGTTTTAGTTTCTCTTTCATAGATTCCCAAAAGTAAAATGTATGGTGTGTATAGTAATTATGTATTTGACTTTATAAGAAATGACCAAATGTTTTCCAAAGTGATTCCAGTGTTTTACAGTTCTACCAGCAAATTTTTGAGAGTTCTAATTTTA
The DNA here is from genome assembly GCA_004026905.1 of Hystrix cristata. NCBI lineage: Eukaryota > Metazoa > Chordata > Mammalia > Rodentia > Hystricidae > Hystrix > Hystrix cristata. The sequence goes on along the minus strand of PVJO010019166.1, from coordinate 18,615 downwards.
ACACATTCTCACCAATACTTGAGATGGTATTTAATTTTATTCATTCTAATGTGCATGTAATAATGATTCATTATAGTTTTAATTTGTATTTTTATAGATTTTTATTAAAACTTATCTAAAATTACACAGACTTACAGACCATAATACATTGTGCCTTTTGCTTATGGCAGCGAGCAATGTAAACAACCACATAGATGCAGCATTAAGTCACAACTACATAAAGTTACTGTAGCACCTAGTGTATGTGTTACTGTTTTGAGTTTAGGTTATTAGGTTCTTGTTTATAAGATATCCTTATTTCTCTGGAAAAATACAAACAAAAGAAAATGGTAAGAGGATTGGATACAAAATGGTAATAACAATGGATACAAAAAAAGGCAAAGGGTCAGATCTAAGCTGATCGGCAAAGGGTCCAAGGGAGCAGTAAGAGGGCGAATGGGGAGGGGAATGGGAATCCAGAGGAATTTGAATTTCTTGATAAAGATTTTGAGTAGCTTGTCATGTGCTTCTTGGTCAGTTGTATATCATCTAGTGTGAAGTATCTATTCAAATCTTTCCCTATTTGCTATTTGCCATTTTATTAATTTGGAATATTCCTTTATGTACTTTAGATACAAGTGCTTGCCAGATACATGTGTGGTGAATATTTTTTTTCTGGTTGGCAACTTCTCTTCAATTGCCTCTGTATCTCAATGAGCAGATAGTTTGAATTTTAGTGAAGTCTAGTTTAACAGGACATTTTTCTTTGTATAGTTTCTACAGTAAAGCCATGAAGATTTTTCTCCTGTGTTTTCCCTGTAAAGTTTTATGGCATTAGATTCTACAGTTAGGTCAATTCTTATTATGACTGACATCCAAAATGTCCATAAAGAGGCTCATTGTTTGGAAAGGTCAGTTGCAGATGAACCTGCAGGAACATGAGGGCTCCAATGTCATCAGTGGATTGAATCCCTGGTGAGATTAAAATTTGTTAGCATTATCGGGAGGTGATGTACTTAAAGGGAGTAGACTGTGGGGCACGGCCTTAGGAACCACGTCTGGTCCCTGGGCCACTCCTTTCGCATTCTCTCCTCCTCTCTGCTTCCTGACTTCCATGGTAGCTTCCCATCACCACATCCTCCCGCCATGATGTTTCTGGCTTGCCAAAGGCCTAAGATCAATGGAACCAGCTACCATGGACTGAAACCTTGAAACCATAAGTCAAAATAATTCTTCCTTCTTTACATTGTTTATCTCGGGTATTTTGTCACAGCCATAAAAAAACTGACTAGCACAATGATCCTTTTGAATAATTATTTTATGAATTGTATAAAGTAAAATATGAGACTTATTTTTCCCACAGATTGCTTTATGGAGAATATTGGTCTCCCTATAGGATATTTTTAATGTATTTTGAATTCTTTAGTTTCTTCCAGTAATATTTTATAGTTTTTATTGTATACTTTTGACTTTATCTATAAGTGTTTCACCTTTTCCAGTCCTAGTTTAAATATTTTAATTGTAATTTCTTATTACTCAATTTCTTATTTAGAAATATTATTAATTTTTGTATATTGACTTTCTCCCTTACAACATTAGTTCAATTTTATCATTTATAAGTAATACAAGTAGCTTTTGCTTGTAGATTTCTAGGATTTTCCACATACATGATCAAGTTATATATATGCAAAGACAGTTTTACTTCTTCCTTTCTATCTCTATGCTTTTTATGGTTTAAGTATATTGCATTATAACTCAAGTTTAATATAGAATATAAATGATAAGAATGAGTACCTATAAGTTTTTCCAAATTTTCTAAACATAAATGCAGAAGTCATTAAGAAAATATTCACAAATCAAATTTGCCAGTATATAAAATTATATAACCTAATATAACTCAAGACCTAGTGGAATTTATCTCAATTGTTAGCTTTAGGTCTTTAAAATGGACTTATGGAAATGTGTAGTATGTTCCAAGATACTTGGAACATACTTGTTTTTGCCGGCTATCTTGCCGGCTATGAGAAAGCTCTCTATATTTTCTTTAAAGTGTACCCACCTCTGTGCGTGAACTGCCACTGTCTTCAATCTGTACAAGAATGTTTTGGTCAAAAGTGCAATAGACTGCATATGCAATGGCAGTCCTATAAATTTATGATAGAGCTGTGGAATTCCTAGCACATCGTGATAAGCTGTCATAAATTCACAATGCAAAACATTTCTTGCATGTTTATTGTGATGCTGGTGTAAATAAACCTAGTGAACTGTGAGTCTTGTGAAAGCACCACACAGATGACTACCTAGAGTACATAATATTTGGTAATGATGGATAACAGCTGTTACTGCATTATATATGGTACTGTCTTTATAAGATACTTTATGTTTAGAGTATAAACTTATTTATTTAAAACGAGTTTTCTGTAAAACAGCATGATGTGTTATGTTGGTCGCTTCCTCATTCATGTTGAATTAACCAAGAGCAACACTGGGCGACGACCTCACCATCTGGGTCTGTGTGAGCACACTTTGATGTTCACACAATGATGCAATTGCCTGTAGGTGCATGTCTGAGAATATATTTGTCGAGCAATGTGTAGCTGTAGTTAAGAACCTGTGGAAGGAGACATGTTCTGGAGGGATGATGTATATAGTCTGGGCTCAGAGTGCAAGGATAATATGTCTTTTAAAAGTGAAAATTCAGATTAATTAGAGATCATCCACAAAGTAGATAAACTGGACCTGAGCTTTGAAGCAGGGATTCACCTTCTCAGAAATCTTATCAAAATATACTTTGTCTCCTGAACAGTTATAAAAGGTCCTGTAATACAGCTGAAAATAAAATTATTTAAACTTTCTATATATTAAGATCATCTCCACTTTACCCCCATTACAATCCCAAGCTCATTCTCCTGGTGTACATTCTTGAGTGGAAAAGAATGTCATAAAGTTATAAACAGCATTTCAAATAGTTTAAAGCTAATATTCTATCTTATTAGTGATACTGCCCTATAGGCTCTAGCACCAACTATCATGTCTGCCATTATTCTAGCTCTTGCTAATTCACTTGTTTTTGCCGGCTATCTTGGGAAAAGGATTAGATCATCAACATTTTGAGACATTGAGAAGCCGACTTGCTGAAAAAAGACCCCCATCTGCTAACTATGTCTCCAACTGCCACCCTTGATTCAGGCCATGCTGGCAGTAATTAACGGAAGTAAGGTGCCATCTTGGATATTTTTTCTCATTTTGATTTCTTTGTGGCTTTATTACACAGGTATTCAATACAATCACCCTCTCACTGGGTTGATTTTTCTATACTTTTAAGAGATTTTGTACAAAAGATATCAGTGATGGGGGTGAAAAGTGTTCCTTTTTTTCCCTTAGGAATGCCAATTATGTAAAAATTTATTATTCAAAAACTGGCCTATAATATTTTTAAAGTCCTCCTTTTAATTGTATTAGTGACTTAAAAATTGGATAAAAGTGATGGGATGGAATAGCCATGAGTTTTATAGTTAGAAAATTTGCTTTCCCATTCAACTACCTCCAAGATTGTATTAATTGCTGGATTTTTATATTCTCATCTCTGGAAAGGAGATATTGATGCCTATGTTAGAATTCGAGTTTCAGATAAAATTTCATTTGCATTCCACCACCTCAGTGAGGTCCTCATGATGTTCTCATCTGCAGAACACAGCTACTGCATGCCCCTCCATCCTTTGTGTGGTGCTGGATCCTGCCACCTGCACCACAGCTGGGACCATGTGCCGAAATAAAACACTGAGCTAACTTTCATTCCCACACTCTTCTGCGGAGATCCCTAAAGACTGTCCATGGTCAAGGTGTATGCCATAATGGTAGGATATCTCAGAGCATCAGTACTTAGCTTGTGTGATTCGGGAATGACACTGTCTGTAGCTTTCTTCTAAGAGGCCCGGATTGGATCCAGGATTCTGCAAACCATCATGAGATTCTTTGTACTAATCCATTTTGACTAAAGTCACTGTGGTCAGAAGTGGCTTCTGCGCTTTATACTCAGAAATCATAATGGAAATGCTCTTTGCCTGAGACTCTGTCATGGCCTGTGGCCTTGGCTCTATCACGTGTCGGCCTTGTTCTTAGTCTTCTTGGCAGAAAGTGCATCCTGTGAAAACAAAGAGCATCATCTGCCTTATTCTGTGTTTCCTGGTGCTCATGAACACAGTCTGACATCTAGACATAGTTAATGACTAGACAAATTAAAGATTTATATAAAGTAGTTCTCACGGTCTTAGTAAAAGTGAGTGCTTTTCTTTGTACCTTCCCCCTTGCCTGTTTCTAGCACCAAAAGTACTTTCTTCAAAAAGACAAACACTAATAAATGTCCCATTGTGCACACATATTCTCTGTTCTACTCGCCTCCACAGTCACTGATTCCAGAGAGCAATTTTCTTCAAGTTTCTCTTGAAATGAAAACAGACTGACAATATTCTGTGGAGCCAAAGTATGGGCGGTGCCTTTCCTAATGGAGTATGCAGGAATGCTCTGCATCCAGTTGTTGGGTGGAGGTTTCTAAAGAACAGAAGCTGGTTTCTGCTGAACTTGGCCCTTAGTCCCACCTTTCCTGTGGCTACTACTGTGCTGTTGTGAGAAGGCTGGCCCAAGTCCCGGGGCAGGAAGTATTCTGAGAGTGAATGTAACAGACTCCACATGAGGACGAGGCCTGTGACCCAGTCCTTGCTCGCCCCTCTCCCCAGAAAAGGTGGCTGCAAGTGGCCGCTGCATTTCTCCGAGACAGTCTCTGCTGTCTTAGCTCTGGGATCATGCGTCCGATCCGATAAAGACACTGGATGGTTAACTTGAAACAGTCTCCAGGCAATTTTAGAATATCTGGGACAGAATAACCTTTGCATCGGTCAGTGTTTGCAAAGGGCATTTTGTGTGTGAGCAAATGAACACTTTGGCATTTCAAGGGACTTGTAAGACAACACTGCGTTTCTTTATTTCTGCACTATACTTACTGGAATCAGCCCTAGTATGTGGTCATTAAACAGACAGCTGTGCAAATATACAGAGGACTTGGGCTATGCAGACAGGAGAAGTTTATTATTTTAAGAAAAATGAAGATGTTTTTAACCAAGTGCCTATTGTATGCCAGGAACTTAGATACACATTTTTAGCTACAGTATTATTGCTGTTGTTCCTTTACAAACACTATTTTCCCCATTTAAAAACATGAGTAAACTGAGACTTAAGGCTAACTAATGTGTTCCACATCACAGTAAAATGTAAAAATTGGCCACCTGCTTTTATCTTTTGAATTCTTGGTATTTACTCAACAGTAACTGGGTTTTCTCTGTTCACCTGTAATTCTTTGTCTATAGGAATAAGTGTGCCTTTGGAAGCGATTAAGATTTGCCTTAAAACTTAGTTCAGCTGCTATAGATACAGAACATATTTGCCTTTCGAATTAGTCAGTTGTGAGGTATCGGCAGTATTTAGTAAACATTTCGTTTCCCTTTTCTCGGTTTTCTGCTGGCGTGACGAGTGTTTTGCTGGTGCTGGTGCTGGTGTTGGTGGGAATGGTGGCGATCCGAGCAGAGGTGATTCCGTGACATTTAGAGCAAGACCTCTCTCTCCTGTGTCCCAGCGGTGAATACCCTGAGGCAGGATGCTGAGGCATGAGGGGTGAAGCTTTTCTCTAATTGGATCCATTTGAAAGCCAGAGCTAAGAGAAGTTGATGTTTTGCAGGTTTAAGGGTTTTGCTTAAACCTGCCTCTTTTACTTTTTACTGCGCACACTTGGGCAACTTGTTGAAGTGCAAATTTCAACTAAATGGGTACTCTAGTGACACCTCCTTCTTCAAGTCCTTGGTGTGGAGAAGATGAGATGAGATGTCTGTCACACAGCAAATAATCAATAAAAACTTTCTTAGGATGTCGCACAAATACTGTGCTTCATACGCGAGACGGAAATTTCACAGGAGACTCAGGCGGAAAACACAGGTTCAGAATTTGAAAAGCGTTAGGAGGATGCATGAATGATGCATTCTTGGGAATGAGGATTTCAGTTCACTCCAACAGATTTCTGTGGAGTTTCCACCCTCCTGTTATAAGCACTGCGCTAAGTGTGGAGATATTTTGAGCAGACACCGGTCTTGAGGCTTATGTCCGGGCGGGTCTTGAGGCTGATGTCCGGGCGAGCCAGAAACCCTATATGTGTCTTGCATCGTACACAAACTATTGGATTGAGAAAACTATGACTAACAAAAACAGACAAACTAAGGGATGTTTGCTCTAAGTTTCAAAATGTGAATAATATACTACTACATGAAAAGATCTCTAGTTTTTTTCCTCTGCAGAAAAATCAGAGAGCCAATGCTGCTTTGCCCAAATTTGGAATTCCGGGAAAGTACAGCACTGTATCCAGAACGTTCCCTCTGCTCTGCTCTGCCTTTGCATGGCTCCACTCTCTGATTGAAGCAAGCCAATTTATTTTGTGAGGAATTTAATGACATATTAATTATGATAGATCAGAAGCTAATAACTGGCTCCTCGATGCTGAAGGACATTAGACTATTTATATGTAGTCTCCACCCTTTGCGTCTGACCTACTTTGACGGTTCCATTAAATAAATTGACTTTTAATGTTTGTTGATGAAATGGCTAAGGAACCCTGTGTATACGGGGGCGTTTGGCATCCGTGCGGCACACCAGCTGCCAAGTTCCCTCGGTGTATGTTTGGAAGGTGGGGAAAGCTATCCTGCATCTCGACACGGAAGTCACAGGGGAGTCGCAAATGAAGAAGCGTGTATGTGTTAGTTTGTGGTTGCACGTTTGCTCAGAACTCGTGTAGACTGCGCACACATAAACTGTCCTCAGAAAGTATGAGAGAGGCCTTTCTATATGTCACATGGTTGTCGTCAGCCTGTAGCTCTCAATACAATAGTTGGCTGGTGTTGGCTCATGCACTTAATTATTTACAGTCTCTGTCATCCACTCATTCCCTTAAAGGACAACTGACCGAGCCCTGCTCTGTGCTAAGTGCCGCACAAACTTTATAACTCTTCAAGTCCTCACCACCAGTCCCAGTCCTTGTAATAATACCAGACTGGAGTGGAAAAGATTAACTTCTGTATTCACTCATTGCATAGAAGTATTCAGCAAGAGGCTTATAGGGTAAGCGCTTTCCAGGTTTGCGTCCCAGCCTTGCTACTGATCAGCTGGTGACTCTGGGTGAGGTGGTTCGATTATTGCTGTGCTAGTGCAAAGTCCAGTCTCTTTTCTGAGAACTGAACGAGTTAATAGGAATATACTGTTTACAGGGTTCCCAAAGACTCCACACCTTAGCCTCTTTAATCACCACTAGTACTGCTGTTACAATAGTAATTAGACATTCAGGAGGTGGGATTTTGATATCATTACTTCCAAACAAAGAGGCATAGCCAGATGTTGACTTCTCTTTTCTCATCTTTTCTGCAGACCTCTGGGTTGAGAGAAATAGAAACACAGAAACAAAAAAAAAAAAAAAGAAAGAAAGAAAAGAAAAGAATGAACAATACTGAGTCAGTTCCAGCCTTAACCAGCAGACACTGGTTAAGGCTGTTGAGTTTTAAAGTTTAGCTTAGGTGTTTACTGAGCTCTTCATGTCCAAAATGAGGGAAGGAAGGAAGATAACTACAGGGGGAGGTTGCACATATTTAAATGGCAGGGGGCAGAGGAGACAGAGGCGGGTGGGGGGAGGGAGAGAGAGAGAGAGAGAGAGAGAGAGAGAGAGAGAGAGAACATACTGCAGAGAGAAACCCTTAGTCTATTTACCAAAAGAATAAGAAGAGTAATCTTAGTGAAAACCTGAATCAAAAGTGATGCCTGATACAAAATTGCCCAACACCAGATTTCAACCATTAATATTAATGCCCTATGTGTCTATCTATCCATCTATTACCTATATCTACCTAGCTATCTATCATCTATCTATCTATTCATCCATCTCCCTCCAGAGAAAACATACAGAGGCATAAATGAGCGGAAGATATAGACATATTCCTTCACCTATGCTTGATGCCGAATCTCCATACCGGATCTTGTTTAGATAAAATAATCTAAGAATTTATAATCGATTATAGATGGTAAACTTCCATATAGTTTGTTATTACAAAGAGTTGAGTAAGATATTTTCCATAAGGAGAAATCGGGCAAAATCACAGAGGGTTCCTGGCCATAGTTCTAGTGCAGGCAGTCTAAGAAGACTTCATAGAAGAGGTGACATTTAAAATTTCAAGGCTTACTGTCTTAGTTACTTTCTCTTGCTGGGATGAAATACTACCCACAAGTCAAAGGAAGAAAGGTTTATTTTTACTCACAGTATGCAGCGTTTTCAGTCCATAGTCGGCTGGCTCTGAGGCAGGGTGGCCTGGTAAAGGAGAGACAGTACGTGGCAACACAGGAAAGAAGTAGCTAGCAGCAAGCCTTCCTTTCTCTTTCTATTTCGTTCGGACTCCAAACTATTGGTTGGATGCCCTCCACACCCAGGGTGGTCCTCCCCATTATCCACACCTAGTGGGTCCACCCACTATCCACACCTAGTCTCCTAAACCATTCAGGAGATTAATTTAGTTATAAGACACTCTTAATCCATATTCACACAACCTAGATCCAGCCATCTTCAAAAAGCCCCACCTATGAATCCATGAGGCTTTGAGGGGATGTGTAGATATAAGCCATAAACTTACTATGCCCTTACTTTGTATAAACACCGTGGTTTCTGCGGGATGTACATTATCCTGTTTTATGCCTACAACTACCCAATGAGGGGAAACTATGTTTTCTTGGTTTACAAATGACAAAGTCAGCCTGAGAGAGATTAAATAATTTCTAAAGTATATAATTACTCACTGCCCAATCTGTTTCAAAGCTAGATTGTCTGAACCTGTGAGTCTGAATACTCGACTTCTCTGTTCACCTCCTTTCTCCATTTTCTCTGCTGTTTCCTGCCAGGAAGTAGGAAAGGTCCAGTCCAAAGGACAAGGAGATGTGTTAATAAAACAGTGGGGATTAAATGTGTTCACAGACTTTGATTAACAACCACTTTGTACAAAGCCTGAGGATGGAGATGGAGACATTATGAGCTACCTGTTATAGTCACTTCCACTGAGGAGCTGACCCATGTGCTGGAGGACAAGTCAATGAATAAATTGTGCCTAGTGAATACTATGGAGGATGACCAGTGAACAGGGAATTGATTGTTCTTTATTATGCACCTTCCAAGTGTTAAATTAATGGGATTATAAAGATGGCTATAATTCCTGCTTCTAAAGTGCTTTTATAATTCATTAGGCAAGATGATGAATATATATGAATGACTACAGCAGAGGGCAGGAAGTGGAAAGCTCTAGCAGAGAGGACTAGAAGAAACTATGGCTAAGGAACAATATAAGAATTAGAATGGTGAGAAGATCCTCCACTGTACACAGCACACCTGCTGCTTGCAAGAACTCTACTTGAGAAGATATGTTTTGTTGTACTGTGTTAAATTTCAAAACAACTCGATCATGGGGGACATATTCACCCTGTGTGTATCAGGAAACTGAGGCACATATAATGTAAGTATTTTAAGTAAAAATTAAAAAGCAAACACAGTAAGTAGCCCATCTGTACATCTTCTATGACTGTTTTATTTGACGACAGCACCTAACATTTGGATAGACGAGGAAAAGATGAAAATACAGAGCAATATGGCAGCAGACTCGAAGACAGTCCATTGCTCAGCATTCGTGCTGTGTGTAGGCTTCTCCATGTAGACTCGTGGCTAGCCTCATGTGACCAACATCATATGGCAGAAGTTGCACTGTGCGCCTTCTGAAACAAGGACCTAAAAAGTTTTGTGGCTTTCCAAGGTGTCTTACAAACTTTCCCTTGGACCCAAGTTAGAAGTCATTGCTCTGAGACCACTACTCTAGAGACTGCATGGAGAGGCACCCTGGGGGGACCATAAGACTTTGCAAACATAGAGAAGTGCTCAGAGTCCCCAGCTGCTCCTGCCCCGGCAAATCCAGTCATTCTACTTCATGTCCAGACACTGCGGAACAGTGGTAAGTCCAGCTTGACAGGCACTAACTGTGCCACAAATCCTGGGGCAAAGTGGTTCTGGAGCAAGTCACTATTGTTTATGACACCACTAAGTTGTTGGAGTGATATATTACACATTTGGAAACAACTAAAACAGAGAATTCATGCATATTAGTTATCTCTTGTGCAGTAGAAAGTCATCCCGAAAGTCACCAGTTCCAATCTGCATACTTTTATTATCTCAGGTTCTGAGTATTAGGAATCTGGTTATGGATTAATGGGGTCCCTACTTTAAGACCTCTTGGACTGCAGTAAAAATGTTGCCTGCACCGTGGTCACCTCAAGAGTCAACTCTTAAGAAACGGCTTTCTAACTCGCTCCCATAGTTATGGCCGAATTCTCTCCTTCATGGAACACTGGGCTGAGGTGTTAATTGTGCACAGGCTGTTGCCTAGAGGGTTCCATCCACTCTCTGCCACACGGGTCTCTCCAAACAGTACCTCAAATCCAAGCAAGCAAGCAAAGAAGCAAGAGAGAGTGCCAGTTAGAGAAGATGATTCCCAGCAACACAGAAGTCACTGTCTTCTGGGACTTAATTTTGGAAGCGACATCCCATCACATTTTCTGCATTCCATTCATTAGAAGAAAGACACGAGATGCATGCAGCCCTCCCTGGAGAGGGGAAAAGATGTGAATAGCTGGAGACAGTCACCACTGAGGGCCATCTTAGTCGGTATGAGCTACTGTGGAGAATACCACAGACTGAAAGCTGGGAGTCAGAGATCAGCATGCTGGGGCTCTCCGAGTCCGGTGAGGGCCGCTTCTAGGATCCAGACAGTCATTCCCTCCTGTGTCCTCACATGCTGGAGAGCTGAAAGAGAGAACAAAGACTGTCTTATATCCTTTTATAAGGGCACTAATCCCATTTGTTATGGTTCAGCTCTACAATGTCCGCCAAATTCCCATGTGATCAAAGGTGGGGCTTTTGGCAAATGATTGGAATATGTGATTTCTACACTCAAAATTGGATTCACCCACTAATGAGTTCAACAAGTGAGTGTGCCATTAGGAGGTGAGGCCCGGTTAGGGACGAGTCGCCAGGGGTGTGGTCTGGGAAGGCAGATCTCCCTCCTGGCTCCTCCCTTCTCTCTGCTTCCTCACCACCATGACATGAGCAGCTCTTCTCCACCAGACCCTTCCACTATGCTCTTCCTGCTTTAAGCCAGCTGACTATGGACCGAGTTCTCTTAAAAACTGTGAGCCAAAACAAACTTCTCCTACTTTAATGTGTGGGTGTCTGGTATTTTTTTCCCAGCAATGAGAAAGTGACTAAGACATCATTCACAAAGGCTTAATCACCATGACTTAATTACCTGCAAAATGTTCTACCTCTAAATACTCACATTACCAGTTAGAACCAGGACATATGAATACAAAGGGGGCAGATTTCAGCTCACCATAAAGACCATTTTAACTGTTTGCCTGCCACAGAATGATAAATCCAAATTCATGTTGGAAACAGTTGATCTTTTAATTTTACAGCAAATTAAGAGGAGAAGTAGCTTTCAGAAATATAATTAGCCCTAGACTTCAATCACGATTCCAAAATGTAATGGATGTGTGACACAGGAAGAGTAATAATTTCAGCTTCCCAGGATCTCAGCCTGCTCATCTTTAAATGCCAACAAGAGTTAATAATTCACAGTATTAGGGATACTAAATGGCAAAATGTAATTGCAAATATCTATCAGAGTGTCTGAAATATATGGGGCTCTAAAAACAGTTGGATCTGATTTCAAAATTGTGTTAACAAGTTCAGTTGAAGAGTGAATCATAATTCTAACAGAAAATTAAAAGTACGACAGGAACACAACTCTGCATGCTTCTTTTGGTACTTCTCACACAAGAGAAGAATCCTCTATGTGCAGAGACGAGAAAGAAATGGATCCTAGTTTTTGTGCTTTCTGAAGTCCTCCCTCTTCTCTTGTCTCCATCGTGTGCTTGACAGATGGTACGTTACTACGGGCTGCTACTTCTGATTTCTTGGTCAGCTGGTAATAATGCCTCGAGGGCACGGGGCAGCCCATCAAAGAAAGAGTGAAGCAGAAGCGACTGTGAGTTCTAGGATCTGATCATGAGCACCGCAGTCTGCAGAGAGGGAGGAGGATTTGCTTTGTTTCTTTATAGTGTGCACCAGAAACAAAACCCACAATCCAGGCCCCTCGGCCTCTCTTGCTGCCCTCCTGACTTGTACTACAGCAGAGAAATACACATCCAGTGAGCACTTTGTAAGACCTAGTATCGGCAACAGGAAGGCAGATGGGGCTACTAAGGAGGCCAGAGGCTCTGCCAAGCCCATCAAGCAAACCGCTGGTATTTGAGCGTCACATGTGGGTTGGATGTCTAGGATACAAAAGAGTCACATGAAAACAAAAAATGGAATTTTAAAAGTTTCAATAAAATAAACTATAATGTAAAGTAGTGCGGTCCATAGTGGTAAAAGAGTCTGAATTTTACTTGAAAGAATTACAGGAGACACAAAATACAAACAAATGAGAGGAAATATTGTATTCTTGGAAGGACTCACATAACAATGCTAATAATTATTATTTAGTAATCAGTTCTAAAAAATGAATATGATATTAATACCAATTTCAGTCACTGATTTTGGCTGGACAGATTTCACATAAATTAATGATAGTATTCAGAACATTTTGATAAGTGTGAGGACAGACAGGCCTGTTAGATACTTAAACATTTGTTAGAGGTAGAACAACTAAAACACTGTGGTATTATTATACATACAGACTAATCTACAATGTATCATAGAAATCTCTGAAATAGAACCAAAAACTATGAGATTTTAAGTATGTGGTAAATGAGAGATTTCATATTATTGAGGAGATGACAGATTGTTTAGCAGATATCGCTGGGGTTGGTGTGTGGTAGCAGTCACCTAGAAAATAATAAAACTGAACTCATAATTCACACCTAAACAAACTCAAGATTTAAACATGAAATATATGACTAGAAAGATTGATAACATTTTTAGCACTGGAGAACAAACCCAGGGCCTTCATAATGAGCTGTATCTTCAGCTTTTCATCACTATTATTATTATTATCATTAATCTTTAGACAAAGTCTCCCTAAGTCACTAGATTGTGAAAGGCTGGTCTTGAATGTTTGACCCTCCTGCCTCAGCCTCCCAGAGGGCTGAACCTATGGGCATGCACCATCATTCTTGGCTTGATACAATTATTTAAACAATATTTTTATTAGTGTGATTATATGTACAGAGATGAAAAAAAGAACAAAATCATTGATAGATTCCACTAAAAAGATTTTTGAACTTTATATAGGAAAAACAGAATAAACAAATCCATAAGATAAACATGAAACTTTGAAAAACATTTGCTAATCATATCACAGATCAAGTAGCTATTCAGTCTATATCTGTCAGATGTAGGCGACAGTTTAGTAAGCAAATAAACAAAGGATATTGTCTTAGTTACTTCTCTTATTGCTAAGAAAAAAAACAGGTGCCCAAAATTAAAGGAGGAAAGGTTTATTTTGGCTCAGAGTTTGGAAAGGTTTTGGTCCATACTTGGCTCCTCTGAGACAGGGTGGCTGGCAGAAGAGAAACAGTCCATGGCAGGGTAGGCAGGAGGCAGCGAAGCAGCAGCAGCAGCAGCAGCCTCCTTTCCCCTTTTAATCCACCCAGGCTGCAAGCCTTTGGGGTGGTGCCACCTTTATCCAGGTTGGAGCTTTCTGTTACCCACACCCAGAGCTAATGCTGAACTAATCAGTGGACTAATCTAGGACCACATACCCTTAATCCCAGTATCAGACACCACGATCCAGCCAGCTTTCAAAAGCCCCACATATGAGCTCTTGAGTCTGTGGAGGAACATCTAGACACAAGCCGTAACAGATATGAGCCAATAGTTTGTTCACAGTAAAGGAAACACAACTGACTCATACACATATAAAACTGGTCTAACCTCACAATGATAATGGGAACGATAACAAAAACTATACAGGGGTCTTCATATCTGCCACGCTGCTTGGCAAAGGTCAAAAAACTTTATTAAACACTGTGAGTTGCTATAGTAGGGAACTGAGCCTTCTCATCACAGGGCTAGAAGTATAATTTATGCAGTCTGTATAAAGAAAATATTGGCAGTCTTGTTGAATTCCACTGCAGATTTACTAACAGAAATCCTTAGAAAAGTCTATTAGAATCTGTACAAATTCCACTTGTAGTTCATTTATGCCTTCAATTTATTTTTGTGAGAATTTTAAATTAAAGGAATCAAGTAGCTTCAGAAATGGTAGAGAACATAGTATTTTTCTCATGCATGATTTCCCTTTGTAATAACTCCATCCCCCCGCCAAAGCAGCCTGTTCTGTGCATCTTCACAGTTAACATTCTTCTCCTTTCATTGAGGCAAAAATTCCAAGTCTTTCTTCTTCTCCACTGAAGTTGCCTCAGATTTCTAATTCTCCCAATTCACAAGCGTGTCATGCTAGAGCAAAGGTGATCTCTCATCTACAAGCTCAACAGCCTGTTTTCAGTCTTCACTGAGGACAAACACGTCTAATTCAACTTCTTCTCCTGGGAAAGTGGATGTAATCAAAGCCCCTGCTGTTCTTGATCAAGGAGAGATCATTATTCCATCTGCACAGCCCTGCCAGTGTGTGCACGGGGCTCACTTCAGGCTTCACGTGCTTTCATGCAAAGCACAGAAAGAAAATTTTAAGAAGTAAGAGGCTCACGTTTCACCTGACGCTCCAGAAGCACCTTGCTCAGGGCGACACATTAATCTGAGGTTTAGTGGTTTAGCAAGGGACATGTCAGCTAGATGCTACCCTGGGAAAAAGCCATAATGAGCTGCAGAAGACTCCGCTCCATGGCGACTGCTATGGCACTGCTGCCTTTGATGAGGAGAACAAAAAGATGCAAATGAACCCCAGGGACCGCCTTCTGTCTGCACTTGTGCCTGGCATGTGGCATCTCTCAGTTCAGTGTTCCTATCAAAGACAAGCACTGAGAAGAGCCGTGCCTCTGGTTGTCCCTCAGGTGCCACTGCTGCAGTGGGCTGAACAGATGCTACAAGGGAGGGCACAGAACGCAGGAAGTGGATTTTAATGGATGGGAATGGAGATGGGGTGGCTTGTGGTCACACGCAGAAGTTTGGAAATTGTTTTCCTTATACACCGCCATGGAAAAAATAAAATTCTGACCAACAATATCATAGGTAAGGAAGACTAGTTAGCAAGCTGAAGTGTTATCCTGAACCCATTTCTATTTTGAAGGCCAAATGTTCAAGTAGGTCCTCATTATATATAGACTGCTCAGTCTGAATACAAGAATCATAATTGGTATTTAGAGAACACAGTGGACTCTTTTCTCCTCCTTGGAAGCTGAGAGTGGGATGTTAAGTCTCAGTTATGGGCCTCAGTGGGTGACCAGATGGTAGAGTCCACCGCCAAAGAAAAATGGTACAGGACAGAGATGAGGAAGCAAGAGGGAATTTGTTCAGTGCCACTGCGTTAGGAGAGAGAGAGATCGGATACAACTCTGCTAACACAAAAAAAGCAGGACGTATTTCAAGCATGGGTGCCATTTTGAGGTAGTTAAAAGTACTAGAGGGCGTCGGTGAGCATTACTGAGAACGGTGCAGATTCTGGGAATGGGACCTCTCAGCTCTCAGCAGGCAAGAATTTGTCATCTCTTTCTTTCTCTTCACCTAAAACAACTCCATACACAGACAGGTAAGCCTTGGAGACCAGCCTGAAAGAAAGAGAAGGAAGGGAAAGAAGCCACCGGTGGGGATCAAACGTTAGGAGCTTCTGCACATTACCTCATCTAATTCCCTAGTAGTCTGGACGGATGAGCTTGCACTCATGTTTGTGCGGCTAGCATGAATCAGAACCAGCTCGTAATCCAGGACTTTCTGGCAATCAAATCTGCATTTTTTGAGTATGCACACATGCACGTGTGTGTGTGTGTGTGTGTGTGTGTGTGTTTCTTGGAAATCTTGGGGCGAGGCCTTAAGGAGTATAATCACAGGAACAGCCAAAGACAGGTATGGGCCCCTCCCACATCAGGCTGTCTTGTTGCTGGAACCTGAATGGTCTTATATTGCAGGTCATGAGAGTCTGGGTCACTTTCTCAACACTGAGACACAACACCTGACATTAAATCATGCAGAGGTGAGGTTCACATGGGCTGTGTTTGGGTCCTGGCAAGCTCCAGGCAGAAGCAGCAAGCTGGAAAGGATTGGCTGAGGACACTGTATCAGTCGGTGTTCACTAGACTAACAGAGTTAACACTGTATACATATATGAATTGTACAATATATTTGTATAATTTACAAAACAGGCTCACAGTGGCCACCTGCACAGTCAGCTGTGGAAGAGTGCAAAAGGGCCGTCTGAACACTGGAGAGCTGAACGATCAAGGCAAAGGTCGAAGACCTTGAGCTCACTGTGGAGTCTACTGGAGTCTGCATCTGGAAGCTGAAGGGTCCACATTCCAAGGCTGAAGTTTCTGAGCTGGAAGACTGAAGAGTTTGTGTCGAAAGCCTACAGATACACGTCCAAGGGGGATGGTGAAGACTGGAGCTTCTCCAAAGAAGCAGAAGCGAGATTTCCTTCTTCTTTCCCTTTTACTGCCATCCGGGCTATGAGCCTGTTACTTTGTGCCACCCGCACCCAGGGTGGTCTTCCCTCTTCAGTAAATCCAGCAACTACACACGCAGAACTGTGGTGAATCCATCATCTGGGCGTTTCTTACTCAAATTGCCACCACTTGAGTATCACAAAGGGAGATAGACTCTAGCAGGTCAGGGCCCCGCTGGCCCGCCTCTTCTGACCAGACCCCATCTCCTAACATCACCTTTAACTACAGCACTATCACAAAGGCCCTCTCAGAATGAAAGCCACACTTCTAACTGCGCCCAAGGCTCAGTCCAGCCTTCTCTAGACACTCTTTCCTTTGCTTTCCCCTCTCAGCTGGGAAAACTACTTCCTGTGTGCCCCAAACAAGCTTCCACTTTGGAGCTGTCTTCTCAAGGTAGCAACATACTTGTTCTCTGAGCGTTTGATAAGGTGTAAGACTATTGATAAATCTTTTTCTGTGGGATGTCTACATATTTTATTTATTAAAAATAGGCCTTAAAATCTTTCAAGAGCTCTTCATATAAAGTCATATTAGCCTTATTTCTGCAATATTCATTTATCATGGAAAATTTAAAAGAATATATAGTAGAATGCATTCCTTTCTTACAATTGTGGCTAGATAAAATCTAAGACTGCCTCACACTGATTTGTTTTTTACTACTTATATGGTTTATCATTATATTTAGAATTTCTGATTCATTCGCATTCACCAAGTGTATGGTACAATGTGTGAGGTACGAATCCAGATTTATCTTTCTCCCAAATGACTATCTGTTTGTCCTAATATGATTTTCTTAAAAACAAGTTCTCTTTCTCCCTTCCCCTTAACCTGAAATACCGCCTCTACCATTTCAAATTGCCATATGTTTTCTGATCTATTTCTGGATTTCCTATTATACTTCTTTGGTCTCACTTTCCGATAAAATAACTGAAGCATATTTAAGGTATTTGACAGCATCTGCCGAAGTTAAGAAGTCAACAGCATCTGTTTGGAATCAGCTCGTCGTCCCTGCAGCAGGCGCCACTGTGCGTAGTCTGCTCCCACGTCATACCAGGTATCTATCAAAACTGCGGAGTCCCGGGCCCTAAATCCTAAGAAAGGCTGTGGCAGAATCTTCGCGTGTGGGGCACAGGGATCCACACTGAAAAACAAGTTTACCCACAAATTCTCAGGTAAATTTGTAGGTGGAAAAAGGAAATTCCATACGATGTCTCTCAAAGGGATACCTACTTTAAACTTTCTTTATCTAAATATGGAAAACTTGATTTGATTCACCATAAGCTTTTAAACCAGAAAGGAAATATTGTAGCTTAGAAGGCAGAATTTTTGTAAATATATTATTTTTGTTATTTTTATTAGACTGCATTTATAGTACATGATGATTCCATGCATCACAGAGTTGGTTCATGTACAGAACATGTCCTAACTCTTTTTCATACCCTTCTACTCCTCTTTGTTCTCCCTCCATCTCTTGGACCCCTTCCCTTTTGCACAAGCTTTATCTCCCTGTTCCCTATTATCTATCATTTTTCTCTATAATTTATTTATACTTTGGGTTTCTCATCTAAGAGAAACATATAAGAGAAGCCTGTGTGTCTGATTTGTTTTGCTTAACATTATGATTTCAAGGTGCATCCATTTTCCTACAGACAATTCCAGTTTATCCTTCTTTATGGCAAAGCAGAATTCCACTCTGTGTAAATACCATATTTTCTTTATTCATGCATTTGTTGATGGACATAAAAGCTGCTTTTATGAGTTGTGCTGCTGTAAACTTGATATGCATAGATACTTCGACTACCACCCAAATTAATAGATGTGACTGCACCCAGCATCACCTAAATATGCCAAGGAGGAGACTGAGGCAGGCCAAACTGGAGACCCAGCCAGGAGGGAAGAATT
>PVJO010019165.1:0-34883 GCA_004026905.1 Hystrix cristata | reverse complement strand
AGGGGGAGGGTTATGTTAAGATGGGGAAGCTTTGGGACAGGAGGACCTTCCTTCAAGGAGAAGCAGTGGTTGATGGGCTAGAGGTGCATGGTGGGTGCAGTGACACCTGAAAGGTGGTGATGAGATTTGAGTTAGGGTTTTAGCCCACACTCAAGAATGTGAAATGGTCTTGTGTTCTTTTTGGCCTGTAGCTAGTTAATTGACTAACCTCCCCGTTTCTCCTCCCTTCCATCCTCTGGCCCTCGTAGTTACACTTAGGACATCTCAGGATTTTTCTCTTGTCAAGCCAGAACCTTCGCTTCTTACTTGCTCATTTATACTCACACATTCTTCCCTTTGTTTTCTTCAGGGCTTCTGAGGAATCTACAAAGATGCTGTAGTTTAAGGACTAATAAATAATATGACTTTCTTCTACTTAAATTTATAACAAATGGAGAAGTACTGTGGAGATATATATATATATATTTCTTTTTGAGGGGGCTGCTGTGGATTGAACTCAGGACCTCATGCTTGCTAGGCAAGTGCTGTACCACTGAGCTAGATCCCCAAGCCCAACACTGTGGATACCTGAGAGATGGAAATTGACTGGCCAGTTCTGTTCTGCACAAGGCTGGATGGAGGACCTTGGCTTGGATTTGCATGGAAAGTGGGTGTTTGAATAAGCAGTCTCAATTTTGAGCTCCCCCTGCCATCCCCAAACTTCTATGGGGACAGAACTGACTCCAGGACAGTAGTGACTTGGCTGGACGTAGATTGGAAGCCTTGACTTCAGAAAATGTAGGTTAGAAAAATTATCCAGGATCTCAGTATAATTGAGCAAGGTTGCTTTCTTTTGTCAACCCTGGATCCCATTAGACTAGTTTCTCTCTCAGGGGGAAAGTGGGAAGAGAGATCTAGGGTGGACTCTGCCTGAGTGCTCCTTGCAAAGCAACACAGGACCAGAAGCCAATGGCAGTGAGGATTTTCAGTTTCTGCTTCACTTACATAGAAGGAACTATGCATTTTATTTACATGTATAAGTAGACATAAGATGATCTGCAATTTCCAAATCTATTTTTAAAACATTCCAGTGGAATCTAATGAAGGCTAACGTATTTATTTATTTTTAAAATGTTTTTTTCCATCTATAAATTTAATGTATTTAGAAACTGGGGAAAATTATAATGCTTTTTAGAGCCACTTAATGGAAATTCTCAAGTGGTGTTGACTGAAAACATGGTAAGAAATGGTCTTTTGGGCAACAGTTTCAGCCACATGGGTTGCAGTAAATAGTTTGTCTTCTTAGATCCACAAGGTGATGTATAAATATAACTTATCATAATCAAAGTTAGTGCTTTCTGTTCCTCACCATGGGTGCTTCCAAATTGTTGGAAAGCAGAGGAACTCGACTACTGCACCTTGCCCCTAAGATATTGCTTACAATGTCAACTAACTTAGGACACTTAAACAAATCCGAGGGCAGATACAGAGGTCAGTTTTAGCTCATGTTTTGTCCCCTTAGTTATGGGTTACAAGACATCTTCTCTGAATTACTGAGATTTGAGCATACTTTAGACAAAGGAGCAAGTCTCTAAAGAATTGGCCTTTTTGATTGGTAAATATTAGTTGAAGTTAAATATGCCACAATATAGTATAAGATCTGTAAAACCTAGAGGCCATTTTATTGTAATGAGTATAGTACTCAGTTTAGAGATTTGAGAGAATGAATAAAATTAAGGTCAATCTGGGTTGTATTCTAAAATATGATTAATTTGAATATGAAAATGGGCTCTATAGCCAAGAAGGTGCTCTGTGGGTCCCATGTTGGCACATCTTGGTGGCTGGTCTTTGGGGAGTAGCCAAGTTTTCAAGAGAAGCTCCACCTCAGGATCATCGTGAATACGCAAAATGCCCAGTACAGTGGCACATCTTTGACACGTCGGGGAAATGTTCTGCAGTGAGTGAAATCTCTTGGGAGGGTCATAAATCCTATGCAACAAATTATACACTAACGGGTTCTTAGGGGAATTCAAATAAATCCTCACAACTGCTTAGCAGGTAATCTCCAGATCAGATTCCCATTTTTCTTAAGAGCAAAATAATATATGGCTTCTTATACTCTCCTAGTGAAATGCTATATATCAAAGATATGAATTTAGTCGAAATATTGATCTTAAGCCAAAGTGAAACGAAGAGAAAGTTTAATGCATTTCACCACAAAAGAGAAGAGTGAGGGGTATGTGCATAAAATGTATTTTATAAAGAGAAGCATGTTGGAGGAAAGGAACAGAAAAATCCAGAAGTGTGAATTCTTTTTGACATCACCAAGTTCAGAAAAAAACAGAAACAAAAACAAAAAGCAACAAACTGCAGAATTGGCTACACAGCCATGCGCCTGCTGTGCAAGTTGTCATGGAGATTTGCCTTTGTAATTAAAGGACATACGTTTGCAAAGAAGGGAAATATCTTAATGTTGTGTGAATTACTTTAAATGAGTTTTATTGCATTGCCAGTCACACAGTGTAATAATATTTGAGCCTCTTCCCCTGTCTTTCAGGAGGAGATTCTGCCATGGTGGGTGATGATTTCAGGGATTTGCCAGGACATTCTTGGGTGCATCATGGTTAGTGGAGAATTGAGCAAGTTCCCAAATAATTAGATGAACAGATTGCATCAATGGAAAATTTGAGTTTTTCTTTCTTTTTTCTACTCAGGACAACATAATAAGGAAAATTATCTTCCTTTTCCACCTCAGTTTGCCAAATGAACCAAGTTTTACCAAGTCTTCTCGTAACATCTATTAACCTCAAGTATCACAGGGCAAACACTTGTAGAAAAGTTCTTTTAACAAAAAATGTCTCCAATTTTTCTTAAAAGGGCTTTCCTAAGGTCATTTATTATTCAATTATCTGTGTGTTGCTTTGAATGTATGAGTGAGTTGGATTTCTCAGCGAAGCAAAGAAGACCAACAGAAATTCTGCACTGTGATATTCACATCAAACTCACTCTATAATTTTTATTTTTAATGTCTGAAGCACTACAGGAGATACTGCAATTGCTGTCCTTTGGCTTGGGTTGCTAGATGTGACTTATCAGAAACCAGCAGTCAAAGTCCCAGGTAAACCAAAGTAGCTTTTCCAAATAGCCTCTTATTTATTTATTTGGGGGATTTATAAAAATGTGGCCGTCATGTAGAGCCTTTGGGTACATGAATAATGCAAAAGTACAAAACATTAAGAAACAGAAACAAACAGAAACCAGACATGTAGTTCCATTTCTCTCAACAGACAGAAACCACTTTTTTGATCAATACATTGAATTACAAAGAGGAATTGCTAAAAAATGCAAACGGGAATTTAATAGGACATAAAAGATTCAGTCATCAAACAAATGCTTCGCTGCCGTCTTGTATGTATGGATGGGCGTCTGGGGAGTGTAGGCTGCTGTTTGAACAAGTGACAAAGTAGTTGACTTACAGATTTTGTAATGAAGGGGCCTAGGTGGGAGGGCACTCAGCTTCTTAGGACTGCAAGGGAAATGTCAGATGGCTGGGCCCCGGGGCCTGGCTGCAGGGAAGCACAGAAAAGAGACTTTTCAAAGAAGGGGACTTGGCTCAATGCATTGTCCTTACTTTGTTTTAGGACCTTGAATCTCAAACCCGAGTCCTGCTGTTCTCAGATACAGTTTGTATTACTCCTGTTCCCATAACTCAGTGGCTATACTATTTCTGTCGACTCCGTTCTAAAGGCTTGCGTGAGAATTTTGCTCCATCCCTTTCCCCTTGGAGGTTAATCTCCAGCCCTGCTTGGTCCAGAGCACCTGTTACTCTGATTTGCTCAGCACTTCAAATGGCATGTTTTTCAAGTTCTTTCCTTAAATATAACCCTCCTGCTGTACAGCTAGACTCTTCTCTTGTTTCACAGGCCTATAGAGGTCAGAATCATGGACAATTGCACACTCCAGGAGAGGGGCATTCAGGGGTGGGGGAGAGAAAAAAAAAGTAAGTAACAGTAAATTTTTCTGCTTTACTGAGAACACGTGTAAGTGTTGGGCTAGTACAGGGAATTTAGCGGCTAAGACCTAACTAAATATAAAAGAAAAACTTTAAATGTTAGTTACACAAATAGTTTCTATATCCACTGCCAAGAAAAATTAAATTTCCCCAAAGGCAGAAAGTCATATAGGCTACTCATTATTTTTTTCAAGCTATACTTTAGGAAGGTCACAGCAACATCTCCTGAGTGTTGGGCTGGTGAATCGCAGTGATGCAGCGAACCTCATGTCTGGGCTTCAGGAAGAGGACTGATATTTACATGCCCCAGATTCACCCAGACTCTCAAGAAAAGAGCCCAGGCCAGGTTTAAAAAGATGCTGGAAGTTTTAAGACGATCATTTGAGCCCATTTTCTTCTTTTTCTCATAAAATGACCTTGAAATATAAAAATAAGGAAAAATAAAATATCAGAAAGCCAGCTACTTTAAATGTATCTGCAGAATATGAGACAAATGATGGAGCAGCTCATGAGTAAACAAGTGACTACCGATGAGAATGAGAAAGTCCCTCAAGGCATTCAGTGAATGGATTTCACTCAGGAAAATCCTTTCGCCCACCAAGCTTAGCGCTACAGGCGAGGGAACCGCTGAATTCTGGACAGGAGGCAGCCGGCTACACACAGCGACCCGGCCTGTCTCCGTTTGTGGCCGATCACACCAAGCACAGTTAAGCAAAACTGCAGCGCGATGCAGTAACAAACAGATTTGCTGTGCAGTTCAGGGAATGACAGAGAAACTCAACTAACTTTGTCAAATAACACGGAAGTGGAAAGTCTTTAGTATTCTAGTGAAGGGCTTTTGTATTCATCCTGAGTCCTCCTGGTAGCCTCTTTGGTTTTTTGGGTGGGCGGGTGCTGGGGATTAAACTCAGGGGCTTGCACTTGCCGGGCAAAGCTCTACGGCTGAGCTAAATCCCCAGCCCCACCTCTCTGATTTTTGACCAATGACTAACAGCTCTGTTTTAGGCCTCACTGTCAGAAGTTGAAGAAGATTCAGGGTGTGGTATCAGGGAGCCAAGAATACAACCAAGGTCTCTGAACAATTTTCCAGGCCCTTGTACATACGGTGATTGAAACTCGCTCCTGGGATTCATTTAGTACAGATGTAAAGTGGGGGCTTTGTTTCTGTGGGTTTCCACCAAAGGGCAATGCCATTTGATAGGTAGAGTATCCTCATGATTTGCCTGTTGCTGCATAAATTCTCAAGGACAGGAAAAGTGCAAAGCAGAGCAGCGAACTCTGAGAATCTCACATTTAATGGATGCCCAGTGAGTATTTGTTGAACAGTGGCTATGTGAATAAAAGAGGGTGCCCTGTGGGTTTGATATTCATGGACATGGTGGGCAGATGCAGCTCTGATCAGAATGGACTGTTATAAATTCTGGAAAAAAAAAAAAAGAAAGGTGAGGGTAGGGGAGACGGCAGTCAGTGGTGGCAAATCCTATCCTTTGGGAGACTTCTTGCTGGCTGCTCCCAGCACAGGTGTGGAGGTACCAGAGAAAAGCAGGGTGAGGATGGGAAGGGCAATTTCTGGGTGGCCATATTTCTCAGTCTGATGGTTGGACTCCCAATTAAGTAAAAGAAATTGAGACAATGTGAATTTTCCCTTTTTAAAAA
The DNA here is from genome assembly GCA_004026905.1 of Hystrix cristata. Lineage (NCBI taxonomy): Eukaryota > Metazoa > Chordata > Mammalia > Rodentia > Hystricidae > Hystrix > Hystrix cristata. The sequence goes on along the minus strand of PVJO010019165.1, from coordinate 29,236 downwards.
AATTTTTTTAATGGTACATTTTAGATGTACAGAGTGATAATATTCATCATAGGGGATTTGTACCTGTACATGACATATCTTGTTGCTTCTTTTTTCCCATTCCCCTCCCCTCACCCCCTCCTCCCTCCCCATTTACAAAAGCTTTGTTTCCATTTTTTCCTTCCACTTCTTATTTCTCTTGTCCCTCTGTTCCTTTCCCCCTGCCTTGTTCCCTTTCCCATTTGGACATTTTCTTTCCTTTCCCAGTATAATTCATTTTAGTCTTTATTTATACGTTCAATTTCTCACACCAGAGAAACAATGCAGTATTTAAACATGTGTGTCCAATTTATTTCACTTAAGAGTATGATCTCAAGATGCATCCATTTACCTAGGAATATCTCAAGCTTATCATTCTTTATGGCAGAGTAGTACTCCATTGTATAAAAACCCTACATTTTCTCTAGCCGTTTCGCTGTAGTCATGACCTAATAAATCTTTTTTTAAACTTTATTTTAATGGCACATTTTCAATATACATATTGATAACATTCATCATGGGGCATTTGTACCTGTACATGATATACCTTGTTGCTTCTTTTTTTCCCATTCCCCTCCCCTCACCTCCTCCTCTCTCCCTATTTACAAAAGCTTTGTTTCCATTTTTTCCTTCCATTTCTTATTTCTCTTGTCCCTCTGTTCCTTTCCTCCTCCCTTGTTTCCTTTCCCATTTGGACACTTTCTTCCCTTTCCCAATATAATACATTTTAGTCTTTATTTACACTTCAGTTTCTCACACCAGAGAAACTATGCAGTATTTAAACATGTGTTTATTTCACTTAGGAGTATGGACCTAATAAATTTTGACATGATTTTTGAAAAATTGACTCTGCATTTCTCAACTGAGGAAAAGATATCTCTCCACAAAGGAGCGGAGAGAAAGCACCAAATTTGTGAAAAGACATACATCTGATAAGAGAGAAGTCACTATGAAGTCTTAGAGCTAGTGTTTCCTTTTGAGATTATTTATACCTTGAGAAAATGGGAGTGAAATAACAAGCACCGCTCCTGTATGTATTGAATTATTGTTGTATAAATGATAGATTTTATGATATTATTAGATGTTTACAACCATAACTTACTAATATAACTTTCTTAATTTATAATTACCTAGATTTTCTTTTGATTATCCACAACCTTATTTTGTGCATCAAAATAAAAAATCTTCTAAGGAATACCTAACGACAAACCAACAACCCACCAAAAACAAAACAGCAAAAGTAAGCAGCCCTCTAAAATTTATATTGTCATTGAAATTTGGGATTACATTGCCTCTGTCAAAACAGAAAAATGTTGAGTTTAGTAAATATTGCTTTCAGACGTGTCTTAGTCAGTTTCTAATTGTTGAGACAACACCTGAAACCCACCATTTAAAGGAAGAGAGGTCTACTTTGGCTCAGTTTCAGAAGTCTCAGACCTTGCATGGTTGGTGGCATGGCGGAAGGGCCTTGTAGAGGAAAGCTGCTCATGTTATGACAGCCAGAAAGGAGAGAGAGAGGGGAGTAGCTGGGGAGGGAGATACACCCTTCACACCTCACTGACCCAACTCTTCTGACCAGACCCTGACTGCTAACAGTAAGCCAGTTGTATTTCTCCCATGATTCAGTCACCTTCAAAAGCCTCACCTAGGGGTGGATGAGAGGCCTTTGGGAGACATTCTCTGGCTAAACCACAACAAGATGTAAAACTTGGTTTCTGAGTTAACACTCGATTATTAACTGTAGAGAGAGAAAGTCGTGGTTTGGAGAAATTATTCCCAAACCCAAAGGTAACAGGGGGAAATGGAGATTGCGAACAGAGTGAGGTAAATGTATCAAAATGCTCATTTGAGGTATGGATGAGATAAAGAAGGATGAATACCAATGTGTTTAATCAACGAAACACCTAAATTACTCTGAAAAGAATTTGTTAACTTTATGAATTTTAATAAAAATGTAAACTTAAAAGTAATTAAAATTTATATTTATTTTAATCTATATTTCATTCATGTAAATACATGTGAAATGTAAAAACCAGTTACATGAAAATATAAATAGTTGTTAAAAGGAAAGAAACATGTTGTTTAGATGTATTGATGATGGCCACTTTAATCAATAACTCAGATTATTCCAATGTAATTTACAAGCATGTTGATTAGAAATAAGAAATATAACAAAAAAGTTTTGCACATAATGGTGTTAATATTTTTGGAAGAAAAGAGGGTTTAAAACATAATTTATATATTTGTAGAATACAAAACTTATTAATTCAAAATAACTAGAACAAACCAAAAGTAATATCTATGGAAGACTTGAATAATGGATCAGAAAATAAATATAGGAGTTAAAAGTGAGACAGTGTTACACAAAAAACCAAACTGAGCGTAATTAGGGATGTCAAAATATATCAACTGAATTCATTTTCATGATTGGAAAAGACGGTTCTTTCACATTGAGTGGGAACAATACATTATTTACAAAGAGATAAAAGAAAACAGAACATAGGAAAGACAGAAATTAAGGAAATAGCAAACATGTACATTGCACATGAGAGTAAAATAGTGCATTGATTAAATAAATTGAAAAAAGTAAGATTCAAGGCAAAGACAAAATCCATCATCAACGATGAAGAAATCACTTATGCATATTTAGCCTTTGAATATGACAGTATCAGCAAGAATTGTTAGAAGAAAAATTTTAAACTATAAGCATAAAGGAAGTATTCTTTTCTGATGAGTCTAGAAAAGAAAACAGATAAATTAAGAGTAGAAGACTTAGGTAATATGGTTACATTATATGCTACAAACAGAATATACTTTCCAAATGTTTTTGGAACATAAACAAATCTTGGATTCAAGGAAAACATGAGTAAATACTCTAAAATAAGAATTGTATGCAGAAAGCATTCCTTTGCTATAATAAAACTAGCAATTAACAAAAAAAGAACTGATTTGGAAAACTTTGGAAAAAATAAAATCCCAGTTCAATGAGAAAATAGCACTTGCAATTGTATAGAAAATAGGAACAACTATAACAATGTTTGAAACACATATTACTCAATGAAAGTTGTACTCCAAGTAAAGCTCATTTTTATAAATGTTTTTATTAAGCTGGAAAGAATATATGAAAATTAGGTTAAAAAGAAGATAGAAAACATCAAAATTGAGAATTTCCATAGCTAATTTTTGACAAATAGTCCAAAAGATACATACATACGTACATAGACATAAAGGAAGTCTCTCAAGATTAATCTAACATTAAGGAAAGAAAAAGCATATTCATTTTTCAGATTAAAAAGGGGATATGGGGCTGGGGATTTAGCTCTCAGTGGTTGGAGTGCTTGCCTAGCAAGTGCAAAGCCCTGAGTATGATCCCCAGCACCAAAAAAATAAAAACAAAAAACAAAACCACAAACAAACAAACAAACAACCCAGCAGATAAAACCAAGCATGAAAACAAGATTAAACCATTATTTGGAAATCCAGTGTAAAACTCTAGATAATAATTTTATTGGCAAAGAATAACCCTCTAAAAGATGTTTGTTCAAATTGTTTCATTGGATTATTCTTTTCTTCTCTTTAAAAAAACATCAAAATAGTCTTACAGAAAACTTTGATTTGAGCACCTTTAAATTTCATACTTTTCAAGCTATCTGAGTATAAGTTGCATCCAAAAACAGGCTTAAAATTTTATGCATATAAAATATACAAAAATGTATCCTACAAGTGAAGGCCGTGTCCTCCATGCCACTATCAAAATCAGAAAAGCAACACTGATATTACATGTCAGGTTCCGATCCTATTCAAATTTCCCCAATTGTTCTGAGAATGTCTTAGACACGTCTTATTTTCTGGTACATACAATTTTGAATTCAAATTAGATATTTCTCGAATGAGCCATAGATTCTTTAAGCGGGGAATTCTATTTAGAAACTAAAATTGAAAAAGCTTTCAGCAAGCTTTTGCTACTGAAATGAACAAGGGGTATATGTACGTATGTACTTATGTATGTATTATCTGTATATGTGAACACAGATATTTGCACCTATATTTCCATGTGTTTATCATCTTTGTATCCATCATCTTATCTATCTCCTATCTATCTATCCATCTTCTATCTATCCATCTATCATTTATCTATCTATCATCTATTTACAGGACCGTGCCCTATGTGGAGTCACTGTTGGTTCCTCCATCCCACCCCATCTCATGTGGATGTTTTGCTTGGAGTGTCCTATCTGAGATCACTCTCTTCACCCCTCTGAGGCTGGTGCCCCTATTCTGAGACACTCTATCTGTGATGGACTGACATGGTCAATTTGAGCAGGAATGCCCAGCTGAACTGTGTTAGTGTGGTTCTGGGTATAGAAGATCCACCTGAAGGTTATTGCCAACACAGTATAAAGGAGAACGGGAGCAGAAGATAGGGGCCAGCTGTTTCCCAGGAGAAGCTCCGTTTGTGGCTGGTTCTCCTGAAAGGGACTCAGTTGTTCTCAATGTAGAAGGAGCTCGGGGCCTTGCTGTCATTGGGGATGGCTGCTGTTCATTTCAGGGGAGCTCTGGTCTTCATCTCCACTGTAAGCAGTGCTGTGGGCTCCTAGCCCTTGATTGGATCTTTCAGGTCTCCAGTGCCTAGATAGACATTCTGCACTCTTCCAGCATTTGGCTAGTGTGAGTGAATGTTGTAACTTGCACTCATCCTGTAGTAAATCTGCTCTCTTGCAAACCACTGACTCTAAAACTGTAACTAATGCACTACCCTTCCCATTGGGTGAATGATCTGTTCATACCACTAGGGGTCTGATAACCACACTTGGTATCCATACTTTTACTTGAATACTCTCTCACCTGTTTGGGTTCCAGTGCCTCACACCAATTTGATTCTGCATTTGCATTTCCCTTGCCCCTTCTGGGCTCAGGCTCTGGGGTCTCACTCTGATTATCTGATTCCCTTCCCTCCTTTTGTAATGAGATCTTCACCAAATGGCTTTCCAAATTAATTGTTCAAGAACAGACTAAAGGGAAAAGAAAGAAAGGGAAAAGAAAGAGGAAAGGGAAAGGAGACAAAGAGGAAGAGAGGGAGCAAACTCCTTGGAGAAAATGACAATTCTTTTGTTGTTTAAGCTCTTCTCCACTGTGGAGAGAAACAAGGAAAATTTCCTGATTTATGTTAAAAAGTGAGGTAGCAAGGTAATAACTTCAAAACACTGGTTTAGATCTTTCTAAAAACTGCCCCTTTATGTGGAGAGGATATGAAAATAGTCTCTGAGCACAGGACGGAAGATTGGCAAAACTCATCCATGTGTTCAGATGAGTGCGAGGTGTTCTTTTTCCTGTTTCCCTCTGCATCAGTGTGCATGAAGTCAAGGAATGAGGGGACAGGCAGATCATCAGGAAGGGGGACTCATAAAATGTCTGGTTGTCCAGTGAGTAGCTGTGCTGGGATCTTGGGAGGTGACACTCCAGTTCCACAGAATTGAAACTGACCTAGAACAAGGGTCTGTATGTCACTGCTACGTCAGCGATTGTGTCCTCGTACCGTGTCGCAGCGGAGGCCCTGTTGACTTCCTCACGAGCTCTTCTGAGGTTCGTGTCCTGAATCGCTAAGCAGGACTGATCACAAAGGGCGTTTTCAGAAAGGGCTGGATGTCTCACGATTCTGCCGTGGCTGATTCATATGGTGTTTGCTTTGTTGCAAAACTAATAAATCTCAACCTGTTTAAGTGACAGTGACTGTTGGACTGTAGGTCTTTCTTCGGGAAAATCTATTATGGAGAAAATCAATTCACACTATCTGGAAGAAAGGAATAGGTCAAAGGCTGGGAGAGGGATGAAATCCTTTAGCAGCCAGTCAGTCCTTAACATTGTCAGTCTTTCATCTTGCTCCGGTGGACAGTTGACTCCCTGTTGAGGATGCTCCAGAGTCTCCCACAGTGATAAGCATTTTTTTTTTTTTTCTGTGTGTAAGAGGAAGAGCCATTGCATGAGTTGCCTTGCATACCTCTGGACACTTTTGGTCTCGTCTTCCAGTACTTTGACTTTTTTTTTAATCTGAAGCCACAGTAACCGAGAGGTCCAACACACTCCTGGTCACGGGGCTGGGCAATGCTGTTCCCTTTGCCTGTGGTGTGTCTCTCCTCCTTTTTTTCAAGTCTGGTCGAGTCTCATGTCCTTAGTGAGTGCTCCTGTTGGTCCTATTCAGATAGCAACTCCCCTCTGCCCTTCAATCCTCATCTTCCTATCTTGCTTAACTTTTTCTTTTTTCTTTAGCACAGTTGACTTTAAATATATCATATGATTTTCTTGTCTGTCATGCTTTTACTTTATTTTCCTTTTCCTCCTGTTAGAATGCAGACCTCGTAAAAGCAAACATCTCTAGCTACCTTATTTATTGCTATATCCCAAGTACCTAGAGAAATGCCTGGAGTTCAAGGGGTGTTCAGTATTTGTTAGATACATGAATAAAAAGGTCTTATTTTGCAAGAAGATATTTCTGTGGTCCACCAAAAATCACTGCTGTTAAGTGAAAAAGCATGTGATATGTTAGTACATGGAGTGTGATACAATTTTTGTCTGTGTGGAAAAATATTCCTCATACTTATCTTTCTTATAGGAATGTTTGCAAGATGTAAATATTCAAAGTGTTTTTCACTGGTAGGTGGGAACATGGGGAGCCTTTATCGTTGCCTTTGTTTATTTATTCGTCTATGCAGTAGATACAAGGTCAATAATACAGTGATACGTTGGTTGTCAAACAGTTCCAAGCTTGAACTTTCCACTACTTGAACAGCAAAGTCTGAAAAATTCTCCTTGGTGTTCATAGCTTTGCTGAATAGTCAACTGAAAATACAACTTGCAAAAATGTTGTACGGGCCGAGAGTGAGTCACTCGTCGTATCTCCTCAAGAACACAAAGGGCTGAAGCTTCAATTTAAGCACCACTCCAGCCCAAATTTTTAGTGAAGAAAGGTGAAAAAAGACCCCTGGAAGTATACTGCCAGCATTCGTTAGGGAAAGCAACTCTCCTTCCAAAAAATAACATTTCTTCTCCCCCTCCAGTTTCTCTCCAGCATCCAGTATGCCAGGAAACCTCCAAGTCAAGGTAAAACACCTATACAAAAATTAAAAAAAATTTATTTATTGTATTATGTTTTGATATTTAATGTACTTATTTATTATGTTTAGATGTCTTGGGGGTATTTTCACAATCCAGGGCTGTAACTTTGTGTTAAAGTCCCGGAACAATGAATGTGTAATTTTGGGCCTCAGAACCGATTATTTGGTTTTCCATTATTTTTTATGAAAAAAATATGTTCTTGAACTTTTTGGTGCTTGAACACAAATGTGGAACGAACTGCTGAGTTTGACAACCGAGGCACCACTGTACGGACTTGAAGCCTTCTTCATGGAGACCCTTCTTCCACGCGTCTTCTAGCCTTGCAGCTCTTGTACTGCGTTTCCTGTTCCCAGCTGTATCGGGACCTTGGGGAGGCTGTTTCTCCTGAAGCGTCTCTGGGTACGAGGATGCTGGGAAGCTCCATTTACAATAATTCCTAAAGTAATTTTAATGTAGCCCATAATACACACACAAACATACAAGGACACGCAGCATATATACTGTAGGCCAAGCTCCTCCGTGAAATCCACAATGCAAGCTCCTCCGTGAAATACACAATGCAAGCATCTCACAGCATTGTCTGTCTCTTCCTCAAAATCGCTTTGGAGTTTACACTGATGACTTGGCACCTAGTACATCTTGTCGTGTATTTCTTACCATTCCCTGAAATAGTCTTTGGTCTCAATATCTTGTGTATCCTTGTCTTTGTATCTCTGTATTCCAAATATCTAGTGATCCACACACCTGTGATGATAAAAACTAGGGAAAAATACAATATTAGGATGTATTTTTAAAGTGATCACAGATCAAGTATGAGTTAGGTAGGAGATGCACTGCCAGGCTCATTCTCAGTTAATGTCCGTCTGTGCATTTTTCCTTTTAAAGTCACCGAGGACTGGAGTATGGAAAGGGAATCTTGTCTGGGCAGGAGGTGGGGTGGTGATGGCAGGGTTGGTGGAGAGAAGGAGGCAGGCAATCCACAGGCTAATTTATGGGGAACATCGAGAATGCTGTGTGGTGTATCTTCTGAAATGTAACTGGCAGTGAAATAAATAAGTATATATTTGAGGCTGCAAAGAGGGAACTCCTGAAGCTAATGACAGTGTAATGACCGAAGATATCAGTGTGGTCTGACCCTTGTCTCTCTAGTGACAGTCTCTCCCATTGCTCTGCTTACCACTCGTAAGAAATGCAGGAATTAACCTTACAAAAAAATTCTGGTAAAAAAAACTGATTAAAGTAGAAAATGATTGCTTTCTTTTTCTCTTTTACTTTATTCTAGTTGCCAAGTCAAACAAAAAAAAATCTTATATGTATAACCCCTCACATAGAAACTGGTAATATAAGTAATTTCATCATTTCTATGAGTTCATTATTATTGTTAGCAAGCCTAAAACGGGAGCAAAAATGCCAAATTCTTAAATGATCTTCGTTCTCGGTGCAATATCACATCATATGGTCCCGCATTTTGTATAATATACTTCTGATTAGGAAGTAACACCTGGCTGATTGGTTACGATATTTAGCAAATATTACCATGGGAAAGGCAGACCTCATTAGCTCCAAAACTCTTAGAGGACTCACTGTTTGCATCATTCAGTTGACAATTAATCATGTACTGTCAGGTGACAGCTCCAGCATTATTATATTAAGTAGCTTTTTTTTTTTCTTCTTTCTTCTTTTTAAAGAGCATTTTGGGTATTTGTATCTTGCCGCTCCAGATATAAGCTTCTGGAAACCATAGTTATTGATGGAGATTTGTCAGTTTTCCAAAGTGAAAGCTGTTCTAACTCACAGGACCACAGTAGTCCACACGAGGCATAAAGTCATCACCAAACTCTGACACATCATTCATTGAGTTAAACATATTTACTGATGCTGAGGATTTACTGATTATTTCTGGATATACCCATCTCACTCCAGTGCCCAACACCTACGCATTTGGTGAAAAGCTGCCCTGAACTTGGGAGGTTTACACAGTTTGCCCATTGTGATTGTGCACATCAGCTCTTGGGGCTGAAGGATCAGTAACTCTTGGTGATAGCCTGGGCTGTAACAGACAGTTCTGCACATCTGTCCAGTAAGTATCCTCATTCCTTGCCCCTTAGTTAAAATTTTGCAACATGCATTTTACCCAATTTCTCAGCTTCCTTGTGATATTGGCCATCAGTTGCCCACTGTCTTAATCATGTATCTCTCACTGGCTGTCTTTCCCGTCCTAAGTGGCTTCCCCTCTCTTCTCCTGGTGTCCTCAGACTTCCCAGATGTACTCCATGCAACCAACCTTCATCTCAAAGCTTGCTTCTGGGAAAAACTGACATGTTTTTCCCAGACATGGCACTGACATGTTCCCAGAAGCTGGTCATGGGGTTGGGAGCCCAGGCTTAGGTCACCTTCTAATTGGATGGCATCTTGGTGGAAGGTGGGGTATGGCTGTCCATAGCTGGTACAATAATGGAATTACTGAGACACTGTCTTAGCTCAGGCTTCTATAATAAGATGCATACTGGGTGGCTTAAAAACACCCATTTATTTCTCATTGGTCTGGAAAGTGGAAATCCAAGAACAAGTCACCAGCAGATTAAATTCCTGGGGAGGGCACTCTTTTGGCCCATCGTGGCTGCCCTCTGTGACTTTTTCTTGGTGCACATGCATAGAAGATCAAGGTCTCTGTCTCCCTCTTCTTATAGGACAACCAGCTACATTAAGGAATCCCACTCTCATGACCTCATCAAACCTCTCCAAGACTCTGTCTCTGAATACCATCACACTAGGGATGGGGCTTCAAGTCTGAGCAGGTCTGCAGGTTTTCACCAGGAGGCTGAATAACCAGCTGCCCAAGACCGACACTTCTCTCTGTGGCACCAACGCTTCTCCATCAGTCCTCAGTGGTGTTTGTTTAACCAGAGAATAGAAAGACTTTGAATCTTGTTCATGGGTGGATTTGTTGTATAGTGAGCGAATCTAAAGATGAGCTCCAGCTGCCCAACAGCCACATTCAGGAATGGCTCTGAAAAATGGCTAAGAGAGGAAATTTTTGGAGAGCATTATTTCAAGATGTCAATTTATCATCAACTCACTGGAGTGAAAAGTGGTTGGAGGTAAGGGTGGAATGCTATGCAAAAGTGAATGGCTTGACTATTAGAATCTCAGGAGCAGCAACACCGGGAGATCAAAGCAAAGATATCAGGGACAACCATGTGATTAGAATTAAGGGTGCACCAAATGAAGAAACTGAGTTTCAAAGTGGGGACATTTTGGGGGCCATTCCTCTGCCTTGACACGTGTGCATAGGATCCATTCGTATTATCAGGTCATATAATATTTGGAAAAAGGCAGAAATGCTGGCCAAGGGCCAACGGGTGTCTAGACTGGGTGGAAAAGAGAGATTATTAGCATAAACTATTGCATTGGGACCAATTGCAGTGACAAGAAACTACAGAAGATTTCACTAAAACTTTTATAAAACCCTTTCTTCCTCCCTCCCTCCCTCCTTCTCTCCCTCCCTGTCTTCCTTTCCTTCCTTCCTTCCTTCTTTTTATAATTCTTTGAAAAAAGGTAAAACAATTCTTAACTTCCAGGCTATGCAAAACAGGCTATGGGCAGTTTGCTGGCCCAGCCCTGGAACATTTCTTTCCCACAAAGCCAGGGCTGTTGTATGTGTTGCTCCAGAGCCTTAAACAGTGCCTGGCTCTTATGAGGAACATTTGGAAGTAGTTATTGAGTGGCTGGGTAAGGTAATAGTACAGTGAATACCAAGGAGGTCTGACACATAAGTGTTACATTAATTTTATCTTATTAGCTCAAAAGAGATGAGGCTTTTGAAGAAATCATTTTGTTTTGAGAAAAGGTCACTTCAGATAAACAAAATTAAATAATTTTATTGCCTGGTGCTCTAACAGTGATGAAATTAAGTAACATAACAAATCTTGTTTTATTTAGTCTTTTGTAATTTGATTTCTCATATGCATGGAGTCATATTCTCATTTTCTCTAAAGAACAGATTCTACACCTTGGCCCAAGTCTTTGATATGTTCATCAAGGAGCTGCAACCAGGTCACAAAATAGGTCAAATTTAAAAATATATGTCTTATAGGTCAAATTTATTTTCTTTCCTCCCTTTAAAAAAGTCAAATTGAGGTCAGAGGCATGAGCCATTGTGTAATTATTTACTTTGGATTCTGTCTCTAAGAATGAGGTAACCTACATCTAATGCTCATTTATTTGCTTAGAAAAATTCCGGTTCTTGCTGATTATTTCTTAATTCCCAAATTGTATTTATGCAATTTCAAAGTTAATTCTCCCTTCTTTAATATTTTTTTCTGGAGGAAATATTGTCACATTATGTTTGTTACAAAAAGATTGCCACATTATATAAATTTATTTATAATTCATTCAATAAATAAGCTAATTCTATGTGCTGGACTAGTCAATGGGCTGGTCACTAGTCACATCAGTTGGGTTCCTGGAAAGAATCAGAAGAAACAAAGTTATGTGCAAATGGAGTCCTTGAAAGAATTTCTTAAAGGCACGATTTATAAAAGGCTGAGAAGTCTATAGGAAAACAGACAATCTGGGATTTATAAGAAAGGGGTAGTGGCCACTTGGAGACTGGGTGGTTATGGTTAAGGCAGCCTGAGTTGGCCATATGGTGGACATGACTTGATAAGGGAGGCAGTCAGCCTGTGGGATTCCCAGCAAGGCACAGGGAGAGAGAAAGCTCCAAGTCTGCCCTTCTTCTTCTTTCCATCCTTGCTACTCCTCATCCTCTGCGCCCAGCTGGGGACCCTGAGAAGTGGTGCAGGTCAGCATCTCAGAGCATGGGAGAGGGGAAGGATGCAGGTACATGTGGGGAGGCTAGGAGAAAGCACCGTGAGGCTGATTGAGAGGCTAAACGTACTAGTATAGTGATGCGATAGACGCACCTATGGAAAGCGAAGCATTTGTTTAGTTAAGACAGGTCTAAAGTAGAGCACACATGTAAGAGGGAATTTTCACATCTGCCTGCAGAAGTAGGGAAGGCTTTCTCATGTGTCAGATGATGAATGGACTTGCAGTGTGTCAGTGGAGATGAGCTCACTGAATTCATTTTTGCATAATTAAAAGCTAACCAAGATATTAGTCACTCATCAAAATTAAGAAGACCTGAATAATTGATAAAATTTGCACAGCAGAAATAAGTATTTAGTCTGGGTTTCTACCAGTAAAATAAAAAAAAGCAAAATCCAGTATAGTGAAGACATCCTACAGGTTTACATTTAGGCTAAATTCTGAAGACATAATTTAAGTATCCTGGCAGGGAGAAAACGGCTGTAAAGAAGAAGAAAACAGAACAAATACTTAGATTTAATTAAAACTCAAAGGATCTAAATGGGTTAATTCTTGTTTCTAATTCATGCTCAAAAATTATCTCTGCTAAGTTTTTTTTTTGTATTTTTTTTTTTTTTTTTTTTGGTGGTGCCGGGGATCGAACTCAGGCCCTTGTGTTTACAAGGCAAGCACTCTAGTCACTGAGCTAAATCCCCAGCCCCTCTGCTAAGTTTTGTGAAAGAGCTGGAAAATATATTTGGGGCCTGCTCTTCACAAGTTCAAATGAAGTATATAAAGGCTTCGTTATGGTAGCTCACTATGTGGACACCTGCCAAAGAATTCACCGTTCTGCATTGTACCTTTTTTTCTGTAACGATATCTTTCCTTTCCTTTTGGACTTGAAGACCCTTGAAGGCGAAGGCTTCTGACTCATTTCTCTGCACAGTGACTTGTAGATGGTGGGCACGCCACAAAGATTTATCAAGTTAAGTGGATGTTTATTGAGTATTTAGTGAGAGATCAGACTTCATAAAATATCATGGGCTCTTTCTTGAGAGAGCAGACGCTGTCACAAAGAATCAAGTAAACCTTCAAGGATTTTCTATAGTTCTGACAGTGGTCAGAGAAATACACTATCACTGGAAGTACTTGGACAGTGAGGTTTGAAAGTTGCCACATCCAAGACAGGACCTGATGTTATTTACACTGTTTTAATTTTAATGGGTAAATAGGAAGCGATGTGATGGAAAAGAAATGGAAACTAGCAAGAGAGACAGACTGAAATCTGTTGTGAAGGAGAATGTTGAGCAAAGTATTAGTTGAGCTACTTAAAAATTACGGTTTAAGAAAAGGAATAAAAAAGGATGGTTTCCTCCTATTCAAGGTCCAATGGAGGAAAGAAAAAGTAAACTATGGAGAAACTATAAGCTGAAAAATATATGAAAATTCAAGGAGAATAAAGGTGAGTAAAAAGAGTTATCAAGATGATGCATTAAATATTTATTATGCTTTTTCTAGCTAGCAGGTAGAAAACTAATTTCAGCTAAATTAATCTATCATTCTGTTGGGTCATTGCAGCAACCTCAAAAGGGGATTTTAAACAGAAGAGGTACAGTTGTGCACAAAGACAGTCTGAATTCCTTTTCATTAACTTAGCATGCTACATTTTTATAGCACTTAATGGTTAAAAAGTGTGCCTTTTCCAGTGCTGCATTTAATTCTTATGATAATCTTACATGAAGGTTATTATCATTATTTTACAAATGAGGAGAAGGAGGCACGGGGGGATGAATGATTCATACACTAGAACTCTTACATCTACTTAATGGCAGAACAGAAGTTCAAAGCCAGGCACTCTCGACTACAAGATTAATATTCATTTCATTACCTTAAAATCTGGTTCTGATTAATGTCTACTGATTGGTAAGAACTAGTTATAAAAATAATTAGTGGTTTTGTTGATATTTCTTACAGAAAGGTAGTACAGGAAACTTTTTCTCATAGCTGAAGGGTGGAAAATAAATATTTTTTAAGGAAAGTAAATCAGAACCCAAGAATAATTTTGAGGATTTTGTGTAGAAATGCAATGCAGACAGAGGCAGTATAGCATAGTGGTTAAAACGTAGACTTTGTTAGGTTGACCTTAATTTGTCTTCTAGAGATGGATTTAGGATCTAATTTTCTCAGTTCTTGATTAAGGGAATTGAGAGAAAAGCCCTTCATAACTAGCTGGGCAAACACTCTCGCAGACCTTTCTCCCTTGTACACATGAGTCCCTGGGGTGAGAATTGCCATTAGAAGCCCATTTTCGAATGGATCTAAGCCATTTTTAGTAGCAGTAAAGCAAACATTTTCTGCTCCATGTCTATTTCACAATTTTTTTAGACCCTAGAATGGATAAGGATGTGATTACTAAGCAAAATCTCAGTAGAAGGAAATACATCAGAAGTAAGGTCTTTATACTGACAAATAATTATGCAATAAATTAAATCTTGAGTACAAAGAGAAGTACATGGATTACTCTTCATCAGTTAATAGTAGCTATAAATTATTGACTAACAACTACATTAAAAATTTAAATTCATATGGTAGTTCTATTTTTAGTTTCTTTTACTGTATTCATTTTTTTATTGGTCCATGTTTGCATTCCATTCCCCGTGGAGAGCTAGCACATGTCCATAATGCATCTTCATTCTTTTTTTATCATACCCTTTTCCTCTTCTTCTTCCCCCTCCCTCTATTGCTTGATCCTCTTCCCATTTGATCAAAATCTATCTCTCTACTTCCTATTATCTATCTTTTATTTTGCTGTTCACTTATATTTTGGATTTCTCATATAAGGGAAACTATGCAGTATTTAAATTTGTATGTCTGATTTAGTGGACTGAACATTATGGTCTCAAGGTGCATTTATTTTCCTTCAAATGGCTCAAATTTAATCTCCTTTATGGCAGAGTAGCATAGTGTTTTCCATAGTGGTTGTTCTAATTTACATTCCCATCGGTAATATGTGAGAGTTCTTTTTTCTCTGCATCTTTGCCAGCATTTTTTTAGTTTTTGTTTTTTTAAAATTATAGCCATTGTAACTGGGGTAAAATGTTATCTTGTAGCTTTGATTTACATTTCCCTGATGGCTAATGACACTGAGTATTTTTTCATGTATTTATTGGCCATTTGCATTTCTCCTTTGAGAAGTGTATATATACACAATGAACTATTACTTAGCCACAAAGAAGAACGAAATTCTCTTATTTACAGTAAAATCAATGGAACCAGGGGACATTACGTTAAGCAAAATAAGCCAGACAGAAATACAAGTAAAGATGCTTGCTTTTTATATGTGGAAACTAAGAAAAAAGAAAACCTGAAAATAGAATAATGTTAACTAGGCATCGGAACAGGTGTGGCAGGCATGGGTGGGTAGGGAGTGGGTAGAAGAAGAGGTTGGGCATGATCATTGTATGTTGTACGCATGTAGGGAAATATCATGCAGAAATCCACTAATATGTGTAACTAATATATGTTAATTAAAAGACTTCAAAAATGCTTAGGTTCATTATCTTTTTCCTAAATTGCAAAATAGGGCTGACCAGGGTTCAATCTCTCAGAGGCTTTACTTCTCCAAAGGCCAGAAAATTACAGAAGTAGACTTCTCAAACCCAGACCAGCTTGTCATCCTTTCTACCTCAGCTTCTTGCCCCTGCTTTAGGAAATCCCAGAAGCAAAATTTTACATATGGCTCATTCAAAATGACATGAGAGAGGCTGCTGTCCTCCATAACAGTAAACACAATGATTAACATAAAGTTATTCATCTTTGTCTACATCATCCAGATTAAATAACCATGTGAACACTGAAGTAGCACTTTTGTGATTAGGTTGATTGGTGTTTATGATCCTTAATGAGACATAATATGGTCATTTGTGCAAACCACAAGCATGTCCTCAACTCCCGTTGTCACGTAGCCAAGTGGAAACTACACAGAGTGCAGACAGTGTGATGGCAGAACTACATCCAGCAGCAGCAGGGTTTAAACAATGGCCAGAAGTGTAATGCATTTGTTCATACCTGCTATTTATTTATATTTGAGATCTTTGAATCCATTTAACTGTATTTAAAAAATTTTTATTTTAACCTGTATTTTGCATTGATCACAGATGCATGTGTGTATGTAAGGAATGATACAAAGATTCCATGGACCCTTTACTCAGATTCCCTCAGTGGTAATACTGAGCTCAATCCTACTTTGGTATCACAACCTGCATGCCAACAATCCATTCACATATATATGGTCTTGATCAGTTTTGATCCCCTTCCCTCTTACCCTCCCCTTTCTCCCCTTCCTCAGGTTTCCCTCTCCATTTCCAAAAAGTCTCCCTTCCTATTTCACACTGTCTGTCCTTTATTTTGCTCTTTATTTATATTTTAGTTTTCTCATATAAGGATAATCACATAAAGATAAACCATTTAGCCTTCTGTTTTTGATTTATTTCACTTCTTATTTCAGCTGTGTGTGTGTTTGTGGGTGTGTGTTCTTGTGTGTATTTAGCTCTAGGAAATTTTGGCAAGAGTATATGTTTGCATATCTGCCAAGCTATGGGACATGCCATTCAACAGCATCCTTTAGGTGGCCATTTTATAAACATACCACTTCTCTCCACAGCCCAGAACTTCTTACTATCTTTTTTTTCAAAAACGACTACCATGTTTTTCACTTCTATAATTCTGTCAGTTCAAGAATGTTATATGAGTGCTGTCAGATAATATGTAGCCTCTTGGAATTGGCTATTTTTCACTCAGCATAATGGTCTGGAGATTTATCTAAGTCGTCTGTATTAAAAGTGCTTTTCTTTTTATTGCTGAAAAATAGTCCATGATTCCCATAGACTGGGTTTTTGTTTAGCCATGTACCCACTGAAAGCCGTTGGATTTATTTCTAGATTTTGCTATTATGAATAAAGATGACATAAACATTTGTGTACAGGTTTTTGATAACATATGTCTACTTTCCTGGAATAAATACCCAAGACTGTAATTGTTGGGTTATGTGTTAATTACATGCTTAGCGTTATAAGATACTGCTAAACTCTTTTTCTGTAATGACTGTACCATTTTGTATGCTTACCAGTGTTCAAATGACCCCTTTCTCCATACTCTTCCATATCATTTGGTATCATCACTGCTTTTTAGAGGCTTTCTGACAGAAGTGTAGTGTAGTGATACCTCATTTTGATTTCACTATGTATTTTCTAATGGCTAATGAAGTTGAATATATTTTCCTACGATTGTGTGCCATCTACATATTCTTCTCAGTGAAATATCTGCTTATATCTTTTGCTTATTTTCCGATCGGATTATTTGTTTCTTACTTTTGAGGTTTGAGAATTCTTCATGTATTTCAGATACTTATCCTCTTTAAATGTGGCTTGAAAATATTTTCTCTCAGTCTGCAGTTTGTCTTTGGATGCTAACCAGTTATATGGACCTCATAATGTGAGCTGTTAAGAGTTCCACCCTCTGTTTTCTGAAAGAGAGGACGCAAAAATGGTGTAAATTCTTGGTCTACAGTGAAGCTCTGTTGGTCTGAGATTTATCAAGAGTAATTATAGTTACAAGTAAAATGTCTTTAGTGATTATAAGATTATGTAGTTGTCTGTCGTGGTTGAGTTTTGGTAGTCTTTTGTCTTCAAGGAATTGGTTTGCTTTTTTAAGATGTCAAATTTATGTGTGTAAAGTTTTTGTAATGTCCCTTATTATCCTTTTACTAGGTGGGGCAGGATCTGTTGTGGTATAATCTGACTCCTGATATTGATGATTTGTTTCTTCTCTTTCTGTTTTGCTACAGTTTTATCAATTTTATTTATGTTTGCAGAGAACAATGCTTAGTTCCCATTTTTCTTTTTAATTATTTTCGCTGTCCTTTTTCAAATTTTTAAACTTGAATTTCGCTACAGAAGCCATTCTCTTTATATCTACGTTAAAACAAATCTAGGATGTTTTAGGCAAGTCAGTAGCAGCCACATTGAACAATAGAAACTCAACTACCTTGCAATCAAGTATTGAGCAACAGCTGAATTACTCAGCACAGCTCCTGATTCAGTACTTGACTTGGTCAGTCAGGTCTGAAGTTATAGATGAGACATACCCTGTGATTCTACTATTAAAATATTTTTTAAAATTAATCATTTAAATATAACTTTAAGGAATAAAATTTAATATTATATCTTTATGGTTATTCTTCAGTAGGTTAATTAAATTTGTATTTCATACTCAAATTAAACTGACATTAGAAAATGTGCGGATTTTATGGCTTACAGTTTACTCCCCAGAATGCAGAAAGAACCCAAACTGAAATACAGCTCCAATATTTCAGTGCTTTCTCAGTGCCCAACATATTGGGTTAACATTGATCTGTGCATAAAATGTGTATATTAATTTGAAAATAAATAATCATTTACCTCTTAATAATGGTGGTATTTTTTCTTTTTTAGCTCCTCTCTCATGGATTCTTAAAATAGCCAGAGCTACAAATAGCATATTTTGGAGGATGCAGAATTATTTCTTCAATGAGACATTTTTTATGTCTTATCTAAATACCTGGTTCCACTCGAAATTGATGAAAAATGTGATATTTAAATAGTTTTGCGTACTTGGACCATTCTGGAACGGCATGAGAAAATAGGTAAATTTGATCAATTTTAAAATAAATTAATTCCTCCAATGCAGAAATAACTTATACTTAAAAAAAGAAGATATGAGCATAAATCTGTTCTTTGAAAACATTGTCCTTTGTCCAGCATATTGTATTCCATCTCTTATTAATTTGTTCAATCATTTATTCCCTTATTTTGTATACACTACTTACATACTGAAGTTATTTCTTTATTTAGTTTTTTAAGAGGAAAAGCAGTTCACAAGTATAAAAATATCACAACTTTCATAAAATTACATCTAGTGAGGTAAGACACAACAGCAAACATTTCCTAAATTCTTGCTATCCACCAGGCAGCAGTCTAATTTCCCATTATTCTACACATTAACTCATTGTTAATCCTATAATAACCATATAAAATTGGTACTATTATTCCTATTTTAAAGATTAGGAAACTGAGTCACTGAGTGCTTGTAGTACAGGTTTAAGAGTGTTTGGTTATTAATGCTAAAGTTTACAAATTCTTTAAGATGGGCTATTTAAAAAATCATGCTGCTGTGGGATATGAAGATTTTGTTTGTTCTTAAACATCACTGTCAATTTTTGAGTAACTTCTTTTTCTCTTGTATGTTTTTTGGCAAATGTACAAGGAACTTAATGAGTGAACTTTGCCAAACCCGCAGTTTTGTAAGTCCATCAGAGGCAAATTACACCAACTGCTGCTGCAGAGCAAGGGTCCTCAGTGCTTCACTTTATGACTCAAAATGCCTGCTTAATGGGCTGTGTGAGCCTCCTCATTTGTCTTGCACAAAAATGCAAATATGTACATATATGTGCATAGATAGATATGCACACGTGCCAGCTAGAAAGCCTGCTAAATTTAATATCAATCAGACAAAAGCAAAATTTATGCTTTCAAAGGGAAGAAGAAAAAAAGTTATCTCTATAGCTGGTTAAAGGGAAAAAAGGTTTTAGAAAAACAGAAAATGATGAAGAAACCGCACTATACATATTTATGAAAGTAGCTGTTGGGAGAAGCCCCATAGTCTTGGTGCAGAATATAAAGAAGCACAGGGAAGGTTTGCTCTTCATTAAGAAATAATTCTACTATAATTGCTTGCAGAGCCAGGTCATTGGGGGGAAAACAGATACATGCAATTGGTTTTGGAGAATGCTGGTGGTTCAGAAAAGGCAGAAAAGTATTTGATTTCATGGTTGAGCTGAGAAAAAAGAGAAAGATTGTTTTCTAACCCATGTGAAATATTTTTATGCATAAGAAAAGAGGATAGTATTAGAAGACTAATGGCAAAATTACCAATATGGCTTAAGGGACCTCATGACATAATTGGGAAGTGGTGAAATTTAATTGAACATGGTGATACTTTGCTGATTTTCTCTGAAGTATAAGGTCCCACTAGACAGGGTCACATTAAAACAGAAGACAGGATCCATCCACCAAATAAGACCGGATCCTTGACAAAATTGAGTAATATCAAATAAATATTTCCAGTTTGAAAATGATCAGATAGATGTCTGATCAATGGTGTGGTCCACAGACTCAGAGGTCTATGGTCTGAATGTTTGTGTTCTCTGTAAATTTATGTATTGAAATCTAATACTCACTATGATAGTAGCCGGAAGGGGGTTTCAAGGAGATGACGAGATGGTGAAGGTGGAGCCTTTAAGAATGATATTAGCCCCCTTATTAAACAGGCCCCAGAGAAGACCTTTCCTCCTTTTAACTAACTCTGCAGGGACCCATCTAGAAGGCATCATCCGTGAACGAGAAGGCAGGATTTCAGCAGACTCCGAATCTGCTGGTGAGTAGATCTCCCAGCCGCCAGAACTGTGAGAAATAAATTTTCTGTATCTTACAAAACACCCAGTTTATGGTATCTCATTATAACAGTCTTAACTGTTGTCTTTGTAGAACTGTGCTAGTGGGCTGTGACCTCAAGTGACCGCCCCACCATGACATGCTTAGGAGGGTCTGTATGAACTCTGTCCCCAGAGTGCTTTTCATGGGTCACCTACCCGCAGCCGCCTGCTCTCTCCGTCCTCGTTCCCTCCTTTGTATGATCTCACTACACCACGGATCACCCGCAGAAGACATCCAGGCACTTACGATGATAAGATTGTGTTGTGGAGCCTGGATTTCTTTTCACTGTTCTTCCTCTTTACCTGCCACCGCCTATGACCGTAGGGGAGTGCTTTCTACTACTGCGCGTGCGGTTAGCGTTTGTGAACACGTACTTCTGATTTGATGGATAAGGAATGTTTGCATTTTCAGTAAAGAAAAGAGCTAATTACATAGCTACAAATAAAACCATGAAGCAACTCCAGAATCAGTGACGGAAATCCAAGGCGCTCCCTCTGCACCTGTCTATGTGTCATCTTTTTTATTTTCAGGAAACATGTGAGTCCAGATCCTTAAATTCATGTCCATGGGTTATAACTAGCAGAGTGGCAAGGTGACAAGCAGCCCCGGCACGAACTTCATTGTACCAGAAGATTTGAAAAGCTTAATAAATAATTAAATCAAATGAACATGTTAGATATTAGAACAAACTTTCAAAACTTCTAAAGCTGATGCCATGCGACTCTAAAAACATTTAGTATTTATGAGCAGCTTCCTGGAGTCTCCCTTGGACTCTGGAAGCTGGGGTGTCTCTTTGGCAGCAGTGTTGCAGATCTAGGGGGCATTATATGAACACACAAAATGAACTGACCACAACTAACCATCACGTTCTGGGATTCCATAGAAGTCAAGGTCTTGAGTTTAAATTGGAGCAAAAATATTAGTCTGTGCTGAGATTAAGTAATACAGAAATTCCTCTCGTTCTTTTAATTTCAATTTATTACATATTAATCTTTCAGGTAATACACAGTTTTTGAGAATGTTGAGGTTTATTTTAACATATTCAAGTACATTTTGAAAATTAAAGTGTAACTCATACCATAAAAGCACAAAAATCTCCCTGTTTATTATTATCTGTCTTTTCTTTCGTCCTTTAAATTATTTATACTTTGGGTTTCTCATATAAGGGAAACCTTGTGACATTTAACCTTCTATGTCTAATTTATTTCACTTAGTATATATCTTAAAATACATTTTATATATATGCTTGTTTATTTGTTATTTATTTATTTATTTATTTATTTATGGCTTCTTTTGAGACAGGGTCTTGCTGTGTAGTCCAGGCTGGACTTGAAGTCATGGCAATCCTCCTGACTCAGCCTCATGAGTGCTGGGATTCCAGGTGTGCACTACCATGCCTGGCTATTGCACTTACTATTATGGTCTCATAAATACACAGATTGCTAATTTTTCACCAAGTAAGTTCACTTGTAAAGCCATAGCCACAAAGAAAGAAGAACCTCCCCCTTTCCCCTATGTATCCCCCAGTCACGAGCCCCTCAAAAAACACCTCACTCCTGATGTCTACAACCATCAACTGCAAGTGACTTTTATATTTATGGAATTGTAAGATGTGTGTGTTAAACTTGTGAGATTCATTGATATAGTCATAAGAAATTTATTCATGAAAATCATGTTGCTTCCACAATAAATAAATAACTTTTTAGAAGATGAAATACATTTATATAACTTTTTGTCATCAACATCATACTTTTAAAGGACTGATGGGAGAAACAACAAAAACACCTCTCCTGTCCATCTCATCTTGCAGATTGCTGGAAAGAGGATTTCCATATCAGGAATAACCTCTGACTGAATACAGTGTTATTCCCCCTGTCTATTTAAGGGGACCAAAGAGGAAATACATTTCCATTCTTCTGTAAAATTCAGAAGAAATTATGTTGAAAGTTTTTATTGTAATGTGATCTTCTCTTTGACAAATGTAAAGGATAATTTGGTTTTGCTATTTCACACTGACCAAAACATGGTGTTTATTTCCCTCTTACTGCCTATTAGAGATTAGTTTTGGAGTTTAAATTTACGTACTTTCTTTTTGATGGTTCCTGTTTGGTTAATTTGTTCATAACTAAATTAAATATACTAATTCATTGGAAAACATCCCCTGGATATAAACTTTAACCCTTTGATCATTGTTTATTTCTAATACTACACTGTTAATTTTACAAGCAAGATAATTTCAGTAATTAAACTAGCTACATTTAATATGAGGCTGTCTTAGTTACTCTCCTTTCATTGCTGAGACAAAGTACCCAGCGCCCAAAGTTAAGGGAAGAAAGGTCTACTTGGCTCACAGTTTGCAAAGGTTTCAGTCCATAATCAGCTGGATCCAAGGCAGGGTGGCATGGCAGAGAGGCCGAAGGCAGCAAGGCAGGCAAGTGGGTAGACAAGCCTCTTTCTGTCCCTCATATTTTATCCAGGCTACCTGGCTTTAGGGTGGGTAGCACTCCCACCCTTAATCTTAACACCCTTAATCCTAGTATCACATCCTTGATCTCAGCAGAACTATGCCAAAACCACCTATGCCTGCATCGGGTACATCTAGGCACAGACCATAACAGAGGTCACGCTTTTCTCAAGCACTAATGTTGATCATATCTACCCATAGGTATACAGAATTGGCATTTATTCAGATATTTTCCAGCTTCATCTGCTATTTTCTCTTGTTGGTGAAGTCCATGTATTTGGGATGTCTATTAGCAGCTGGAGTTCATTTAGTACAATCTTTTATACTTTGAAAGGATTAATTCTGGTATAGTGATTATCTGTTACAATTCTTAAGTATAAGAGAAAGTGAGAATAAATTTTAGTTTGGTCCAAATGGTTTGAGAAATAGTTCAGAATACTCACACTGTAATTTCATTTTTATTGTTCATATTCTCCAACATAAATCCTCATTCAGTTCATGTTGATTATCTATGTATATTAATTTCGGACTATGGCAAGTTATTAGAGTATCTCATAATTCTGAGGATATTTGTGAATCTTTTCTGTAATATTGGCTCAAGATTTCCCAAAGTATTAATTTCAGTTCTTAAGTGCAATTCTTGTCTGTGCCAACACAGTTGGGGCAAGAAACATACACTCAATAATCATATTTGTCTAGGAAGTAATTACATATTAGAATGAAACAGAGTTCTGTTCTATTCTGGAATCTTCTTTTTCAGAAATGTTAAAAAAAAGTGAGTTTCCTTATGTCTTTAGTGACTTATATGGAATTGTGTCAAAGATACTGTGCTATCTCTCATCAATAGTCTGTGGAATTCAGAATTATAATTCTTAAAAAGTTATCAGTAGTAATCTGGTATGTTTTATTAAGCATGGTAGTTGTTTTAGAGGATTGCTAATTGAACGTTTCTTATCACCCCAGTATGTATCTACTGCTGGTGAATAGTTGTATAATAACCTTCAGCCTATGTAAATCCTCATTCTAAAACATTTCTGCTTGAATAATAGGCTTTCCCCTACGTAACAAAACTTTATATTAAACTAAGCAAATATTACATTTTTTCTTCCTGAAATCATTTTCTTTGAATTCCTATTTCACAAGGTAGTGATATTTTCTCCACCATCCCCCTACTAGAATCAGGAAAATGGACTAGAGAACACAATTTGTTTCAGGTTTGGGATTTCACTTAAATAAAAGCTTTTGTATACTTCTCCAAAAATCTTTTAATGGACTTTTCTCCATACAATCATTATATTATGATCTGATTAGAGCTTTACTTTTCTTGACCATATTGGACTCTGTTCATTCAACTAATGTGGATCTTTTAGTGTGCTAGAGTCTGATTTGCTGGGTGGACTGGAGTTGAGATAAGAAGAACCAATGGAACAACTGCATTTGCAGAGCTGAAGTGCTTATATCATTAGTCCAATTGTTTATTCATATGTTTTATTGAGCAAACAAATGTAACACTTCCTGTGTGCCAGGCACAGGCCTGAACTCCTGAGAATACTAATGCATTCATCGTCCATAGCAGCCTTGCACAGTAAGAGCCCCGATAAGGGTACCTTGCCTGAGATAAATCGGGACACAGAGTGGTCAGACAACTGCCCCAAATCACACAGCTACCAGCTGGTGGAGGAAGATTAGAACTTAAGTCTCTGGCTCCAGAGTCTGCGAGTGTAACTAGTGTGCTGTAACCCCCACTTACCTTTCCTGGCAGGGATAGACCTATGTCTCTCACTTCTAGGAAAAAAAAGTAGGAAACAAAAAACAGAAGCTTGGGAGTTATAGGAGACAAATATTACCTACTTGGTACAATATATTTACAAGGCAAGGAACGAGGCATTACAGATGAAAAAAAGATTTTTCTTGAATTTGTAACTGGAAAGGATTTCAAAGACATTCTCGATCTTTCAAAATGCTTTCAGTGCTTTTTGGTAGGGACGGAAAGTCAGAACGAAACTGATGAGATGATGTCAACTGTCTCAATGCCGTCTGCAACTGGAGAGAAGAACCGCAGCTAACACGGCCTGGGAGGAGTGAGAAGGATGGGAGTGGACCAGAATCCATTACTCCATACACTGCATCTATCCCCCCACTGTTTCTTTCTTTTAAATGCTATCTTTTCTTTTGTGGTGGACTCAGTAGGAAAACTTCCTGAAACAGTGATAAATATTTCACTCTTGTTCTGAAAAAAGATTCCACTGAAGTTATAGCTATCAAAAAAAAAATCTCACCATCGTTTGGGTCACAGGAATTTTGCTCGAATTTCACTCATTTACTGGTAAGTGTACATGGATTTATTTATTTATTTATTTATTTATGGTACTGGGAATTGACTCGAGGGTCTTCTTTGTACAGAGTTACATGTTTAATGGGAAACTTTTGAGTTTTTTCTTTTCAAAAATAATTTGTTGGTTGGGGATTTAGCTCAAGTGTTAAAGCGTTTGCTTAGCAAGAGCAAGACCCTGAGTTCAATCCCCAGCACCACACACACACACACACAAAATTGTTGCCCAGTGGATCTCTGTATTTTTAATAATCTTGGCTGAGTTACAAAATCAGATATTTGATTCATGTTCTTATGTTAAATAATTTGTTTCTTAAAGTTAAACAACATGCTGGATGAGTCGCACTTCCAAATCTTTGAAACTTCCGTGTGCTGTGAATGGGAAGGGTTTTCCACAGACGTGCACTCATCTATACAAGGGCAGCTGGTGGAAACAAACTCTGGGATCACGGTCAGAGACCTTGGTTCAGATTTGAAGTTGGCACTGTGACAGCTGGTATACTCGTCACGTTATTTGCTCTTGGTCAGGGATTATTCTACATCACTGGCTTTAAAAAGAATACCATAGTACACACCCCATTTACCTCGTGGGGCTATTGTGTAAATCAAACAGAATTATGTATGTGATGCTGCTGTATAACTGTCTACCAAGAATATGCAGATGTTAACATATAGTATGTGTGTACATGAGTAATTTTTAAAAGATCCAGAAAGGATGCAGAGAAGCCTATAAGAATAAAGTAAAATGGTTGGTGAAGATGAGAATGACAGGAGTCGGAGAGGGCGCATGGCAGGTGGAATGAGCAGGAGGTTAGTGTGTCTTCCTAGGATCTGCACGCCTGCTAGGGGACAGGAATGGAGCAGCAGTCGGGTCCTCGTCCCTTGCCTGTAAGCCTGGGCCTCATGTTGTTTCTCCCTTATAGCTCATGTGGAACAAAGCTTGTCCCAGATTTCTCTGAACCAAGAATGGCAAGATCCTGTCCTTGACAGAGACTGCACAAGGAGACTTGGATAGAAAGCCTGCTGGGGGCTTCTGGGAAAAATGTTCCTTGGTCCTAAGATGGAAATCCTGGAAAAAACAGAAGCTGTTGTCTCTGGACTTTTTGTTTTCTGGCTGTATTTTGATACTTGTTTGAAGATGCAACCAACAAATGCAGGAAGAGGAACAGGAGGCCCAAGGACTATAGTTAGAGGTCCCTATTCCAGACTCTTAGAGACTCTTAGAGAAAAACACTCATTGTCTGAACAGGGTTGTTCCTTTTCTTGTAGCCAAAGCAAGACTTACTGATTCAACACTAGTCATCCTGCTTTTGACTGGATGGTTTATAATGTCCGAGAAGTAAAAATTACTCACTAGTTAACTAATCACTCTCAAGAAATTCAGCTATGGCTAGGTATACACTTCTCTGGTGGGTCCTTAGACAAGCTCCCTGCATGCTGTTGCAGAAATGTTGATGATGATGATGTCCTTAGGTGGATGCACAGGCAGGGCACGCAGTTCCCTCCGCACACTGAGCCTCCTGTTGATCCCTGACTTCCACCGCACAGAAGCCAGAGTCACTAGTGGCAAGTGCCAGGAATCAAAATGGTACTCTCTGGGTTTGGCATCATGTGTAAGGACCTGGATCACTTAGTATTCAGCCAAGCCAAAATGTGTCCATGTCTGCTTTGGGAAACTGAGGAAATTGAAAAGGACATGTACTGGGATGCAAGGCATGAATCCTGGAAATAAGAACAGAAAGTGATTCTGAGTCTGTTTTGAGCTGAGCACAGAAAATACCTAAGTCCAGAGGAATTTGGGATTCTCCTCCGACAGCCTGTATGAGTCTTCCTCAGTGTATAGACTGGTGCCCATAGCATACTCTGCGAGAACTGAACACATTATAAAACATCATCTATTATATTACCATATTCCTAAAATATGGATATAAAGAATTAACTAGAGAAATGTTCAGCAAAATAGTAACTGTTCTTAGCTTTGTAAAAAGTAGTGATATCTCTAATTATTTTTTCTTCTTGATATTTTTGATATTATTTGGATTTTAAAAAATGAATGCATGTTACTTTTATAAAACTAATAGCATCCTTTTAAAAATTGAGCAATTTATGAAGACTAAATTATCTGATTTAGAATCCTTATTTAGAGCCTTTCTTTTTGATAATAGATTTGGTAAATAGCAAGTAGGCTGTTTAGAATATTCATAGTTTGAAAGAGGGCAACTATGTAATTTGGGAATATGTAATTTTTATCTTTGCATTCTTCATTGGGGGGAGGTGTATGGATATGAATAAATCTAAAGCAGTATCATATTATTAGGACAAAGCAGGTATTATTAATGATCAAGACAAATACAAAATCTATCTTGTTGATTTTAAATATCTAGATGACTGGAAAAAAGTCCAATTTATTTGCCAAATCAAGAGATGGATTATCTCAAAGCAATAGTTTGTCTCTGTACCCCAAAATTAGCATTTATGGTAATTTATTTAAAAAAATTAGCACATAAATATAATGTCAAGATTTTTGTCGATGGTCCACTCATCTTGATATATTTTCACTGGTGTCATGAACACAGGTGTGCTGTAAATTTAGATGACATCTTTGAAAAATTCTAATTATGATGGGAAATAACAAACCTTCACAAAAATGGCTCATCCTCTGATCTGTTTGCCTCACAGTTATTGGCACAACCATGATGTCTAAGTGATGTCACCTCCTATTTCAGTATTTCTATGCTCATTTGTATTTTGTAGAAGAATAATTACTTTGCAGAGAGGCAGGTCTAATTTAAACCCTTCTTCATAACTACCATCTCTGTAACCTTGGGCAACTTGTTTAATTTTGTTGGGCCTCAGCGTAAAATGTTGATAATGACACTATTTTAAGATCAATGATAATGTACATATTTTATCTGCATCATGTGTGTGATCAATAAATAATAGCTATTATTCTTGCCAAAAAACTAACTAATGGAATATTGGATTAAAAATTAAGAACAAGAATTGAGTAAACAGCTCATTTTTAGATAATGAAGAAAATGTCATTTACGGCACAAAGTGTGGTACTCTTTGAAACAGGAAAAGATATCTTAGATTAATCTTTTACTTAGAAGAGAGGCAAGAGGGCAATTGTGAGATGATGGTAGAGGATGTGATCTCATGTCAGAGAGAATAAATCATCTTTCTGTAGGTTGCTACTCACTTAACAATGCTGTTTAAAATTTCTTTATTGATAAGACATTAGATTTTACTTTATTTCAGAACAAATAGAATGGTGACTTAGAACTCACAATTTATGTAGATGATTTTTTTGTCTTCCTATGTTCGGGACAATTGTGTGTTTTGTTTCTCCTTTGAGATAGAAGAGCTTTACCTTGCAGGATATGGTGGGGCTGGCCAGGAACTAATCTAGGGTATAGACCCTGTATTAGGTTTCCTGTTGCTAGAATACAATACCCAACACCTGTAACTTAAAAGGAAGAAAGGTTGAATTTAGCTCATGGTTTGGGGGGATTCAGTCCACAGTTAGCAGTCTCCAAGGCAGAAACGTCATGGCAGAGGGCATGGCAGAGCAAAGCCGCTTAGTTCATTGTGGCTGGGAAGCAGAGCAGGGAAGCAGTACCTGAGAGGAATGACTGACTGACCCCGTACAGTACCCAAAGTCACACCTCCAAGACTACCCAGACATACCTGGGAGGGCGGTCTACTGATCAGCTAAGATTTCTTAATCCAATGGTAGTTAGCATACCAAGATTAAAACTCCCTCATTGGTGCTTTTTTGATGCACAAACCAGAGTCTTAGAAGCATCTCTACCTTTCCAATTTGTTTTTGATAGTGATAGTGACTCTTTATTTTCCTTCAATTTTTCCAGCACCAACCTTCGTTCTCTTCAACACGATATGCCATGGGCCTCTTCTGTAGCTTCTTCTGTTAAGCTTCAAATGAGCCTGGGCAATCACCCAATTCAT
>PVJO010019164.1:0-34974 GCA_004026905.1 Hystrix cristata | reverse complement strand
TGTTCCTTTTTCCCCACAGCCCCGCCAGCATTTGTTATTGGTTGATTTTCCCATATACGCGGTTCTTTCTGGAGTGAGGTAGAATCTTAACGTTGTTTTGATTTGCATCTCTCGAATGACTAGTGATGTTGAGCATTTCTTCATATATTTATTTGCCATTTTTATTTCTTCATCTGAGAAATGTTTATTCATTTCAGTTTTCAACAGCCTATTAAAAGAATTAGGTGCTATTACCAAGTGAGATTTATTCCTAGAATGCAAGAATGTTTCAACATTCAAAAATCAATGCTCTTTGGTGGTAGTTGGATCTAGAGTGATGCTGGGATTAAAGACATGATGCTGGGTTTGATTCCTGGTGCCATGCTAGGATTAAGGGTGTGAGTGCTACCCCTCACGGCAGGTAGCCTGGATAAGACTATAAGTGACAGAGAAGGCTGCTATTGTTGCTTGTCGCTTGTATGCTTGCTGCCTGCTGTTTGCCCTGTTTTACCATGAACTGTTTCTCCTCTGTGCTGTCCCTCTGCCTTGCCACCCTGCCTCAGCGCCAGCCAACTATGGACTGAAACTTCTGCAAACTGTGAAATGAATAAACCTTTCCTCCTTTAACTTTGGGTGTCAGGCATTTTGTCTCAGCAACAAGAAAAGTAACTAAGACAGAAGGTGCTGGTTACATGGCAAACTGTGGGGTGAATGCTCCTGTTATGGTTTGGATTTGAAGTATCCCCTGAAGTCTCCCATGCTAAAGGCTTGGTCACCAGCCTGTGGTGCTGGGAGAGACAGTGAACACCCCAAGAGGTGAGACTTAGCAGGGGGAAGTTACCTAAAGGGAGAGGGGGTGTCCTTGAAGGGTGCACTGGCATCCCAGCCCTTCTGTTTCCTAGCGGCTATGAGGTAAGCAGCTCCTCTCACCCACTCCCTACAGTGATGTCCTGCCTTGCCACAGATCCAAAAGCAATGGAGCCGGCCAACTATGGACTGAAACTTCTGAAACTATGACCCAAAATAAACCTTTGCTCCTTTTAAATTTATTTTCTCACATCTTTTTCTCACAGCAATGAAAAGCTGATTAACACAATTCCACAGTATTTAGAATGGAGATACAATGTGTGTGAGAACTGGGTCATTAATTAACCCATAATGATAAAAGAATCCTGACCTAAAAATAAAAACTGGCCCTTACATGGTGACCCACGTTCATTCTATATATAACACTGTGGTTTCCACAAAACTCTGCCTCCTGTCACCTTAAATTAACATTGCTGGGCTGGGGATTTAGCTCAGTGGTTAGAGTGCTTGCCTCGAAAGCACAAGGCCCTGAGTTTGATCCCCAGCACCAAAAAAAAAAAAAAAAAAAAAAAATTAACATCGCTACTAATGCCTTTTTTAACTTACTTTAAAATTATGTTTTTAAAAATATTTTTAATATTTTTATTTTTAAAAAGTTCTTGTCCAATCATCCTTAGGGGGCATCTGTTTGTCTTTCTTCAGGTCACTCAAGTTCATGGAGAAGAAAAAACAGAAGGCCCAAGAGTGAAGTTATAAATAATAGAAAACAGAATTTTCCCTTCAGCAGAGGGATAGATGACAGGATGGGACGGTGGGGTGGGAATGGCACGGAGAGAACCTTCCTAGACCACAGCTTTCCCACTTTGAGGCTGCTCCCACTCCAGGTGCTCAGCATGAATTTCCCAGCTCCCTAGTAAAGGGGTCGTTGAGGGCTGGGACGAGTCCAAGCTGCTGGGGGAAGAGGCAAAGATCATTCTTCCCTCTACTCATGGAAGTCTCAGGTCACAGCCAGGGCAACCTTCAGTGTGGGGGTGAGGTGAAAGAGGAGCTGCTAGGAGAGATGAAATTGGGGGTATCTGAGGTAGGGGTAGGGCGAAGCTGAGAGTGCAGACACCCCATTCTGGAGCACCATGCTTTGGGGGGCCCAATAACATGTCCTCATTTTTTGTTTTCTTTTTTAATATGCAAATGTGTTTTTTATATTAAAAAAAGCCATAAACTTAAGGAACATACACGACATTTAATATTTATACTTGTTTATACTTATGCAGGTAACATTATTAAAACCATTTCCATTGTTTCAAATGATGGGAAAAGAATATATGAAGATTTTGTAACCAGCATGGAAATCAGTGGACAGTTAGTGATTCGGGCACAGTATTTATAATTGCATTATTAGATTTGAAACTCCTTTAAATTTGAAGAGTCTGGATTTAACTGACAAGGAAACATGTGAGAAGCAATGGAAATGGATTGTAAATGTCAGCATCATGTTTGATCATACCAAGGTGACCTTAAAATGCCATCTTATCCACTTTAATTTAACAAGGCTGATTTTCTAAAATATCAAATATTTGATATAACCAAGAATATATATTGAACTAGTGGAACAAATAGCTAGAAGATATTTCAGTTGTCCCACTTGAAAAAGCTTGAAAAAGCAAGATGTAGGTAAACTCTTCTCAACGTGGGTGGTAGGAAGAAGGTGGGGGGACTCCTGCTTAAGTGGAAAGTTTTCTCTTCCTTCTTCATTGAAAGCCTGGAAAGCTAACCTTCCCCAGACTTGACGAAAATTTTCCTTTACTAGATTAATCCAAGTGTCCCTGTCCTCTTCAAACACCTACCATCAATATGTACTCCCTTTATTCAGACATCACATCTCCGCCTTTTGTAAGATCCAATTTCTCTAGGAAGAACTGACACAGTAAGTCCCTAAAATCTTAATGGGAAAGTATTGATCAAACTTCTTTCTTCCCTGAAAGGACAGGCTGGATATATAAAAATAGAAGAGCAAAAAATAAATGAATTTGATTTTTTTTTTAAATATTATTTGTTGCAAGCTAATTCCTTGCCAGATACTGTAAGGGTTTTATGTATTATCTCTAATCCCTGAAACTCTTCCAGAATAGTTTTATTTGTCCATTTTACAAATGAGGAAACTGAAGGAGGAAATCAAAATAATTTGTCTAGTCACACAACCACCAAGAGAGGAGGCAGGATTTGAACACACATCTGACTCAAAGCTTGCACTCTTTCCCCTCCACCGAGAGAGCTCTGTGTGCTCACACAGAGGCAATGGAGTTCAACTGACTATTAAGCACTAAGGATAAATTGCTTCTGTGTCATGGCTTTGCTAAGAATGAATCCCATTTGGGTTGCCAATCCCGATCACCTGACCTCATCCTGAAAACCGTGTCTAAAATGAGGTTCAATCACTGAGCAGAAATTTCTCAACACTATTTCCTGGCATCTCTGAACACCCGGCAATTCAGTCTTCAAGTAAGTTAGGAACTGTTATTTCTCCACCAGAAAAAAAGCAAAAGCAGGAATTGTGAAATTTCCAGGAGTTTCTCTACCTTTTAAAGAACCCCAAGAGTCAAAATTTCTAGGAGGACGAAGGCAGAAGTAGGATAAGGCAGAGAGAGATTAAACAGCAATGAACTCTCACCAAAACCCAGCCAAGGCAGGGACACTGAGTTGCTAAAGGTCCATCAGCACTGTGGCATGGTAGAGTGGGCAGAAATACCCTATCATCCCCTCATGATCTGTCATTAGGAGGACAATGTGGCTCTCTGTACCTGAGGAACCCCCTGAAGGAGCTGATTCTTGAAGGCTGTCTGCTGGAAACAGGCACAGAAGCTGAGAAGACAAGCATGTCTTTGAAGGAGGATCTGGGAGGCAAATCTCAGTATTCACCACAATCCACACTTCGCACACTCAGATCTGCTTCCTTCATTTTGTTCCAGGAGTTGCTCCTCCAAGATGTGTGTGGGCCTCCCTCAGGAAATAAAATGATGGCACACACCTGTAATCCCAGCACTCAGGAGACTAAGGCACAAGGATTGTTATGAGTTCAAGGCTAGCCTCGGCTACATAGTGAGTTCAAATCCAGCTTGAACTACATGAGATCTTCCCTCAAAAAGGGTTGGGGGGAGGTGTACGGGGATGTAGCTCAATGTAAAGGCCCTGGGTTCAATCCCCAGTAAAAAAAAAAAAAAAATAGGAGGGTATTGGGATGAACAGCAGACCCCACCCCTGCAGCTGGTCTTGCAGCAACAATACTTACCGCTCCCCCAACCAACCATTCTGGTCTGGTCTCGGTGCTCACTTGGGTGGCAGGACACAGACCTTCATCCTTGAAGGGTCTGATTTCCTGATCATCCTATTGGTCTCAGGCCAGTATTGCTGTACTTGTCCATTTAGGATCATAGTCAATCATAAGCGTACCAAGAGGCATCCAAGTGGATCACTCAGGTACCAAATTTATTTTTCCTTGCCCTTTCATATAAAAGCAGCCCTACCTCCTCCTGATAACAGGTTCTATCGCTTCCTCCAAGATGGTGGTTCCTCTCTGTCTTGCATTTTCAGGAACACAGGAAGTCAAGTGTTCAGACAGCACCAACAGCTTATAATTCAACGTACCTTGTGTCATTTTTTTCCCGCCACTGCTAGAGCCCTGTGTGGTGGCAGGGCTGCTTGCCCCACAGCCTGAGCTGGCTGCAGGGCCCGTTCCTGTTCTGTGCACTGCTTCAAGCGGACAGCCTTGTGTAACACCTGTTACATGGACATCTTCTATAGTGGTGTTTTCAGGTGTGGAACAAGCTTCCTCCAGAATCCAAAGGGATCTACCAAGCACTGGATTTCCTCCTTCACAATAGGATGCAATAATCTTAAAGTAATTTTTCTTTTAATTACCCTGGCATTCACTTGATCCACAGGCTCCTAAAAAGTTTACCGATGTGACAGGTCCCTGAATCATCGTAAGTTTTATTTCTTGTGCCCTGGAACACAACCTCCAACATTCAAGGCACTTTTTGCTCATCCAGCCTGATTAGCATAATGCCATCAATGTAGCAGATCACTATGATATTCTGCAGGACGTCCAAATGGTCAAGATCTCTTTGGACTACATTACAACAAGGGGAAGGAGAGTATTTCCCTGGCACTAGCTAAGGCATTCCTTTCCACTCCATCCTAATTCATCACTACTAAGCATTTTAATGATTGTACTTACTACTTTTTGTCACAGGCTGACAATGCTCCACCAGCCATCAATGATAAAGTCCTCATTGTTAACCAGATAGAAAGTAAACCAACTCCCAAACCCTTCTTGGTTGCCTGCATTATAGGAATACTTCCAATATGAGCTATCACAAGCCGAGTTCTCTGGAAACAGGAGCCGAAAAGCAGTTTAACCTGCAGGGTATTCATTAGAGATGAACCCCTGTGGAAGGAAAGGTGTACTGGTTACTTTTCTGTCACTCAGACAACATAACTGACACATACAAGGAGAAAAGGTTCATTTTAGCTCACGGTTTCCAAGTGTTCTATCTATGGCTGCTGGCTGCTAGACAGAAACAGCATGACAGAAGGGCATGGCAGGTGAAAGTGCCTCCACCTATGCCATCCAGGAAGCAGAGAGAGACAGAAGGAGAGTCCCTCCAAAGGCACGCTCCCACCTCCTCCAACCTGACGCCACCTCCTCACTGCACATTCAGCTATTAACTCTTCAGTGGAGTAATCCACTGATGAGTGGAGCAGCCCCATGACCCGGTCACCTTCTAAAGGGCCCGCCTGTGAACACATGTGTCTTCCTCAGGTCATTCTAGATCTAAACCATAATAGAAGGAGAGGAGGTAGAATGGGTCCCAGAGAAGCCGAACTGCAACGCAAGCTTTTTAAAGCCTTGCTGATATGTAGCATATAACCCATGTCAGAATGACCCGGTGGTGGGCTGAGTCAATCAGGCCTTTCCACCCCACCATGATCAGTCACTGCACGCCGGCCACTTGAGGCAGGCTGTGCCACTGGACAGAGAGGCTTGGTGCAGCTGAAGAACTGAGAGCAGAAGACGTGCACACCGTTCCTAGGAGGTCCAGCAAAATGTTCTTCCTGTAAACAGATCTGACTGGCACATCTCCGACCCTACACAAGCATTTTAGAAGACTACTCACAGCCTGGCTAAGTACGATGCTAAATGAAAGAAGACAGACCCAAGTAAATCCAATGGATGATGCTTCCACCTAACAATTTTCAACATTATGGCGATGTAAAAGCAGTATGTATTTATTAGAAACTGTACTTCAATAGTTTTCCCAGTCATTAGGATTGAATTTGGCCTTGCACATGCTAGGCAAGTGCTCTACCACAGAACTACATCTCTGGCCCTTTTTATTTGTTTTATTTTTTAATATATGTTTGTGATACATAATGATTATATTCGTCATGGGGAGTTGGTACATGCACATAACACATCTTAATTTTTACTTCTCCTTGCCCTTCCCTCCCTCCCCACTCCTTCCATCTCTAGATCTCCTTCCCATTTGCAAAAGATCTATCTCCCTGTTTCCTATTATTTTTTATTTTTCTCTTTAAGTTATTAACACTTTGGATTTCCCATATAAGAGAAATCATGTGATATTTAAGTTTGTGAGTCTGATTTGGTAAAGTGCTTGCCTAGTGTGTATGAGGCCCTAGGTTCAATCCCCAGTACAGTACCCAAAAAACCCTCCATTTTATTTTTGAGAGCGTTTCACTAAGTTACCCAGGCTGGCCTCAAACTTGCAATCCTCCTGCATCAGCCATGTGAGTAGCTGGAATTACAGCAGTGCACCACTATGCACAGATAATAAGTTTGGGTTTATTTTAGTATTTTAAGAAAATAATAGTATTGGTGATACGTGGTCATTGCAAAAATCTTGATGGTGGCCCTCAAATGACTGAAGTTATTGGGCAAAATGTCACATTTTCCTGTCTAGAATCTTCGCCTTAAGATAAGGATGGCTGCGGAAGGCAGCAACACTCTGTAGTTCATGTCAGAGCACTTCCGGTGAGCGATGTGCGTCTGTTTGATTCCTAATTCTGTCTGTCACTTGGAACTGAATGTCATGCAATCTTAGATCATCTCTCCTGTGGAAGAGACACAAACTGAAATATCAGCACCAGAAGATCAATCAGCAGAACTTTCTTTTCTTCTTATCATTTTGATTTCTGGAAAGCCCTCATAGCAAAGAAATTTCTTTCATCATCCTCTATCTTTTCATTTCTCTGTCCATTTCTGAATCTCATGAGGAGATACACAAAAGGAGGAGAGGAAAAAAATATATACTTCGAATATCCAATTTTATTTCTACCACCACAGGGAAAGAAAGGCTGCTAGACAGAAATAGCAGAAGGCTCCAAAGGAGAAAACAGAGACTCATAGGATGTGCATTTTTGTACAAATTCACAAGAAACACACACTCCTTGAGCATGAAGTCCTTGGTCACTGTCATTTCAGTGCAACAACCTCATCATTGCTCTGCCCCACCAGTCAGCCCCAGTCCTGGGCTCTAGTTCTCAAGTAGCATCTTCTCAAGCTCTTGAGAACCTTTTCCGACCCATTCTAGTCTTGACGTTGTTCGCTTTCTTTTGTTCCCTTACAGATTCTATGGTTAACTATTACATAATGTAGTAATAGTTAATAGCAATGCTTTCACAGGTGGTTTTGACATTGGGAGGTCATTATCCTCTCTCTCTTTTTGAAAGTTCTGCCATTTTCTTGGCATATGGGCTTCGTGGGAGGTAACCCCTTCCCCTCCACACCCCGTACAGTAGGGACGGGGGAACACGCCACCTTAGCTCAACCTATCCACTACTCACTGTCGGGACTGAGTCTTAAGAGCATTAGGAAAGAAGAGACAAGGGGTCAGAAGAAGAGCCATGTACCAGTGTATCCAAGGTGTCTTGATCATTCTGTTCAGCTGCAAAACCGGCTCCCAGCATCCAGGACTGGCTCAGCCCCCGCCCTTTCCTGAGTCAGTCTTCCAGCCCAGGGATGCAGAAGGCTAAGACACGCCGCTTGCCTCCTCAATTCACTTCTAGCTGGCAACATAAAATGAGCCACATGGAGCAGCAAAGGAAGAGATGTCACTAAATCATCTGGTCCAGGCAGCAGAAGCAAGAGGAGTATAACCACAAAGGACAGAGTGTGTCCCCCCAAAATCCATGTGTTGGCATCTTAAACTTAGTCATGCACTGGCCTGAGGAGGTGGGGACTTTGGTAGGTGAGCAGGTCATGAGAACGGAGCCTTCATCAAAAGGCCAGAGAGCTAACAAGCTCTCTCCATCTTGTGAGGAAACAAGTCAGTCCCTTGCAGCCCAGCAGAGGGCCCTCGAAAGAACCCAGCCATGCTGGCACCCTGCTCTCAGGCTTCCAGCCTCCAAAACTGCAGGAAATATATTTGTGTGTCTTTAAACCAGCGCACCTATAGTATTTCACTCTCCCGGCCTGGATGAATACAGTAGCACAGCTGTTGAAAATGTGGGCTCTGGCATCAGACAACTCTGGATCTAGATCTTGGTTCTGCCCCTTACAACCTGAATGGCTTTGGGCAAGATGTTCTACC
Organism: Hystrix cristata; assembly: GCA_004026905.1. Classification (NCBI taxonomy): domain Eukaryota; kingdom Metazoa; phylum Chordata; class Mammalia; order Rodentia; family Hystricidae; genus Hystrix; species Hystrix cristata. The sequence continues at coordinate 26,581 of PVJO010019164.1, read as the reverse complement.
TCTCCAGGCCTCAGTTTCCCCATCTATAAAATTGGAGCAATAACAACGTCTCAAAGGGTCATTGTGAGATTTACAGAAGATAGCACAAGTAAAATGTTTAGCATAGTGTCTGGCATATAATGATGTGTAATAAATACTTCCAATCACGGCCACACATGCTTGTAATCCCACCTACTCAGGAGGCTGCCTTGCAAGCATAAGGCCCCAAGTTCAATCCAAAAAAAAAAAGGAAAGGTTTATTTTGACTGATAGTTTGTAGAGGTTTCAGTGCACAGTCAGCTGGCTCGAAGGCAGGGCACCATGGCAGAGGAGAAACAGCTCACAGCATGAGAGACAGGAAACAGAGAGAGGGACCAAGGGAGGAGGGGGAGATATACCCTTCCAGGCCACGGCCCCAGTGACCCACCTCCTTCTACCAGGCTTCACCTCCCAGCATCACATTTAGTTATAAACTCATCAGTGAGTTAATCTGCTGATGAGTATCACATCACTGTGATCCAGTCACCTCCCAAAAGCCCCACCTATGAGCATATAACAAATATGAATATACTAATACTAATATCACTAACATATACAATTTGAAATGGTTACATTTGCAAATTTTAGGGGATTTAGCTCAGTGGTTAGAGTGCTTGTCTAGCAAGTGCAAAACCCTGAGTTCGATCCCCACCACCAAAAAAAAAATATAAGATTGCAAATTTTATGTTGCATTTATTTCACCAGAATTGCAATTTTTTTTTAATTTTAACTTGAAAAGAATTAACTCCAGGCAATTGAAGAGATCCTGGTTTAATTCTCTGAAACAGGGAATCTAGAAAGAAGAACACATTTTTATTTGGAAATTGGAGGAACTGGAGAGACAATAAGTTCACAATTAAACTTAGCACATGTCTGAAGTATCCATGCAGCATCCAGATAGAGAATCAGACACAGACATCAGGACATAGGCGGTTGTAGATGAAGATCTATTTGAGCACTGAGATGATGGCTGAGGCCCTGAGATTGGCTAAGATCCCCCAAGCGAAGTGAAAATCATAAGAGGTCTGAGAATAGTACCCAAAGAAGCCCCAAGGTTTAAATGAAGAGAGAAGAGAGAAGGAGAGACCTAGTAAAGACATTGGGAATGGCTCAAGCAGAGGAGAATTAGTAGAAAGTGGTGTCCCAGCAATAAATTTCATTGACATCCTTGGCTGATCAGAACAGAAAAATGAAGAAGGAAAAAAAAAAGAAGAATGTGTGTGCCCTTTAGAGAACCAACAACATACAAGCAACCTTCAAAGTCTCTATGGTCTAGCTGCAAGCCTACAGCCAGTAGCTGCCCTTTTGGATTTGGCCTCCAGCCTTATTAAACTGATCTTTGTATTAGTTTCCTATGGCAACAAGATTTATTTCCTATGGTAACAGATTACCACAAATGTGGTGGCTTAATGCAACGAAAATGTACTCTCACACAATTCTTGAGGACAGAAGTCTGAAATCACTATTACTTGGCTAAAATTAAGGTTCCAGTAGAGCTGTGTCCCCCAGAGGATCGGGGGGAAAATCTGTTCTTGTCTCGTCCACCTTCTGGTGACTCTCTACATTGTCTTGATTCTTGGTCATACCACTCTCATGTTTAAGGCCAACATCATCAAAACAGTTTTCACATTGCCTTCTCCACAATATGTACCATATTGTCCTCTGCCTTTCTATTTTAAGGACACACTTGTGATTGCATGTAGTGCTCACACAGATGACCCAGGACAAACTCCCCAACTGTGTTCATCCACTTTTTATCACTATCACAAAATACCTAAGAGTCAATTATCACAGGTTTGAAAGTGTCAGTCCATGACCAGATGGCTACGTTGCTTTGGACATGTGATGAGGTAGCACACCGCGGTGGGAACACATGACAGAACAAAACTCCTTACATCATGAGTCTGGGAGCAAAGAAAAAGGAAGAAGAAACAGACGTCCCTTTAAGGGCCTCCAATGAACTAAAGCCCCACAGTAGGCCCCACCTCTTAAAATCTCACCTCCTCCCAGTAGCACCATGGGTTGGGGACCAAGGCTTTTCACTTTGTTTTTTTGTTCATTGGTCTTTGATGTGCTAGAAAATCAAACCCTGGAGTTTGCTAATGCTAGCCAAGTTTTCCACCACTAAGCTACACCTCCAGACCAATCTTTCCACACGTGGACATTTGAGAGACACTCATCCAAACCACACAGTACTCTCTCCTGCCTTTACCTCTCCCTTCTCCCCCTCCTCTCTTTTCTCTCTCTCTCTCTCTCTCAATCTCTCCTCTCTCTCTCTCCTTCCCACCCACTCTCATCTCTCCCACTTTATGCTTTACTCCAATCTTCCTACTTTTCCTCTAAACAACAATTTCTCTACCTATTTTTTCAATTATTACAATAAAAGCTTTCAAGTTAAGGAAAACAATGCTGCTTTCTTCCCAAAGCCAGCTGTTCCCTGACACAGAGTAACAGTGATACTAAACACTGCTAGCAATTGTTATGAAAATGCATTTCTCTGTATCCTGTTGTCATGGCAGCTAAGGATCAAGACATGCCTGCTACATACAGCAATTTATACTGATTTGAAAGACTTTTCGGGGGGAAACATTAAAATGTATAATCGAATGCATTTGAAACTGTAGCCCAACAAAGTACAATATCAGTTATTCAAATAACATTTCTAAAGCCAAGTACATCATTTATTTCAATCACTGTTGTGTTCATTATGTATGCTCATGGAGTTAACTTTAATTTCCAACACTGGCAATTTTATTATTTTTCTCAACACTCAGAATTTTTCCATTACCTTTTCCCAGGCACTGGCCAGGCTAACACAAACAGCAGCACCCAAGTCATACTGTAAGCACCAGAGCTGCCGAGGCATTTTCCTCTACAGCTTCTTTGTTTGCCAGGCTGGGGGCATCCCTTAGGTGAATTTCTCCCTGGGCAGAAACTGCTTGAAATGTCACAGCATGGCCAATTCTCCTTCGTCCAGATTGTAATTTCTCTGCAAGATAGTGTACCATGTATATCACATTTTTACTCCTCCCTCAGGGTGAGAGAGGTGGGGGAGAAAAGCCCAAGGATAAGAAAGATAGGGAGTGGTGGTCACCAAAGAGAGAATATAAAGGGTTTAGATGCAAATAATTGAGTACAAAATACCACTTTTATTAACAATTTGGACGGTGGTTCTTGTCTCTAATCCTTTTTATTGGTTATCCCTCAAAATCACCCAGGGAGACGGCTGGCATTTGGCAAAGAGGGAAACAGAGGCATGAGGGGATTAAGGGACTGTGGTCACAGAACTGATCAGTAGCAGAGCTAGGATAAGAACTTAGAATTCTGACATTCCTGAGCCATTGTTTAGCCTGGGGCCTGCTGAACATGGATCTAAGGAATTTTATTGAGATTTTCTAAAGCTTAACTGACTACAATCCACCCAAGGATAATTAGTTACACTGCTTTTCCCATAGCTGTGTAATGCACACTAACATTTTGGCCTTGACTTTATGGAACTGATTTTCATCTCACTCCAGGAGGGTCACTGATTTCATTCTCTCAAATCCTGTCCCTTTCAATTGGCATTTGTTTTCTAGAAGCTGCCAGCAGCTCCCCTAAGGTCCAGGCTTCGGCCTTCAATTTTGCACCCAAGTCAAATGTACATATGTATAGTTAGCTTGGGGTAGTGTCCCCCTTTCATCCTCACAGAATCTGGTAAACTTGATCATGTGGTTAAAAAGGAAGCAGCAGAGAAAGGTCACTTATACAAACGGCATCTATTCCAAATGTTTTGCATGTAACTTTACGACAACACAATAAACTAAATTATCATTACAAGCCTTATGTCTACAGACAAGGAAACTGAGGCACATGAAGTTTAAGCTGCTTACACAATGTAACACAGCCTGTTAGTTAACTGGCAAAGCCAAGAAGTGAACAAGGTCACTGGGCTCCAGAGTCTGTGTGCTCGGCTACTCTGCTGCACTAAACTGCCTTTGTGAAACAAAGTGGTTAAGAATTTGGAACCCAGGACCCAATAAACCAAGGTCCATTTGCCAGCTGCACACTTGATCTTCGATAAATTACTTCACGAAGCTCCAGATTCACATGCTGTCATATTTACAACTGCATTTGCTAAATAAATATATTAATACTATGCCTGGCACACAACATGATTTCCAAAAATGCTAGCTGTTCACTGTTGTTATGGAATGGACAGGTGGAAAGCAATGGTTCAGGGCATCTGGCTCATGCTAGAATCACCCAAGGAAGAAAAGGATGTGGGGCAAAGAACATGCTCAATCAGAGTCCTTCCCCTCCACTGAAGGATGGGCCAGAGCAGAAGGGGAAAATTGAGAAAGGGATGCTGCGACCAGGAAACAGAAGAAGCTTTTTCAAGCAAAAGGAAGCTCGCTGTGTTTTGGAAAAATTAAGATAACAAGGGGAACCAACGGGGACTGGCGCTGGGGATGAAAGACACTCTAATGAGCAAGTTTGTGGCAGATGATTGAATTAAACACTCTTCAGCCAGACAACTAGTCTAACTGATTGTTTATTTTTACCAAGTCCTTAGTCGCCTGAATTAAGCAAATCCTTGGTGCAGTGTGAGCATTTTGCCTTTCCATCTTCATGTGCTACAAGCAAGAAGAGTTTAAATTTCTATTCCGGTAAAGAAACACTCTCTCATAAAAAATGAAGGAGCCAGAATAGAGTTCCAAGTTCTGTGTGGCCAACTTCCTGACACTGGAAGTTTTGGAATCACCAGGTATTGAAATTCTGGGATCTTCTAGCCCAAAATGAGTACCCGACAATACTCTCATGATCTGTAAACATTCGTGTGACTTTGTCTTAATGCTAACCTTGCCATCTGTCTCTTTCTCTGCAATCCTGTTCTTTAAAAAACATTAGAGATACCGGAGAAATTTTGTCTAAGGATCAGAGACTAGGAAACAGAGTCAGAAACCTGGGGATGAACCGAGGCTCTGCCACTCACTACCCAGCCTTACGAAGTCAGGTCTATTCACTTTGTGCCTTGCTTAGCAAATGAGGACCATTTATCTGCTTTAGGATTCTATTGATTTTTGTGAACAGATATTATGAGAAAAACATTATTTGATCAGTAGATACTATCTATTACATGATTTATTATTGGGAGGGGCATCATTTTCATGGTTAGTGGTTTTATATGATAATCACCAGTCCCTAAGGACTTGGAATAATTTTACCATCAAAATTTTCCATTAGAGTGGCATTATAGCTCTGTTTCAACAAGCTTGCTCAAGTAACTTTCCCATCACAAATTCACATGATAATAGCATTATAAATGGCATCTCCAAAGACTTCAATTAAAATTGATTTGTCATTGTAATATTAGCTAATAATGGTATGGTAATGGCATTATAATGAGGAGATCAAAGACTTCCATTGAAATTATTTTGGCATTGTTATCCTAGATGCTAAATGGCTTTGAATAGGCTGCTCTATACATAGATTTGAAACTGTCGTGTCATAGTGATATTAAAAGCTAAGCAAGTAGGTAATGGAATCACCCATTCCTTTTCCCCAAAGCCCTGCTTGGAATTTCTTCTACCTTTCCCATTCCCCATAAAAATGGAGTTCAAGCAGACTTTTGGTTCTAGTTCCCCCTTCTCCAGCATAGCAGGTAAAAGGAAAGAGACTGAGAAGCTGCTAAGGAGTGCTTAGAAATACTGCTCATGGCAGAGGCTGGGGACAGCCCAGCTCACCCTCTGCCACAGGTGCTAGGGCCTGAATGTGCCTCTGTTCTGGGCTGGGCTGGGTCGTGCAGGGCTGAGCGAAAGACCCAGACCTCAGGAGCCTGTTAGTGGCACAAGCACTCGTGCCTGGAATCAGGACCCAGACCATTCTGAACTGTAGCACCTCTTGGCTCTCTTCCCTGTGGCCTGGCAGGTGTTACCTCCATGTGCAGTGAGCTAGGATGAAATCTTTACCTTCAAGATCTCTAGTGATGAAACGTGTGTGGTCATTTTTGTGTTCACTCACTTTGATAAAAACTTAAATGAGAGGGAATGAAACAGACTGAGTTTATATTTTCTGTACAGAATATTTAATGGTTCTAATATCCTTCTAGCTGGGAGAATATTATTGTTATACTGGGCAACATGATGACCTACAATCACATGTTTCTTACTATGTGACAGAAGCTATCCTAAACACTTTAAAGATAGTCAAAGCTCATTGTTTTAAGTAGTTATGTTCCATAAAGTCACCATAAACACTGAATTAATAAAGACTGAACTGTTGCTCTGAAAGGCAACGCAAAGTTAGGTTCCTACAAGCCTGTAGTCACAGTGCTCCCGTTAACTGATCAGTACAGAACTGTGCCTTATATGTGTATAACAGTCAGTATTTACTAGAGAAACAGATGTAATACGAGATATATAAATATGTAAGAATTTATAGATTGGCTTACCAGGGCAACCCACAGAGTCGGATGTAGAAGAGTACGAAGCATTCGTCCGCACACCGAAGATCGAAAAGATCCAGTCGAAGGTTTGGAGCTCACTGCAGTGTCCCCTGAGTCAGTAAAAAGAGGCTAATGGGTCTTCAAGGGAAGGCTGAGGAGTCCTTCCGTACCAGAAGTCTGAGGCGTCTGTACCGGAAGGCTGAGGAGTCCGTACCGGAAGGCGGAGGGTCTGCGCCGGAAGCGGAAGAGTCTGCGCTGGAAGCCAGGAGATGATGTCCAAGGTGAAGGCGAAGACTGGAGCTCCACCAAAGAAACAGAAGCAGTTCTGTCCTTCTTCATTTCCCCTTTGTATATACCGTCCAGGCGACAAGCCGCCCTAGGGTGGGTCTCCCACACCCTAGGGTGTGGAGTTGCCGAACCAATTTAGTTGAGTTTCTCTTACTCAAATTGATACAATCAGTCGACCATCACAATGTGTTTTGCTTTGCAGACACTTTACATGCAAACAGACTGGTGACTCACACTGAACTCAGGACCAACAGCGCTACTACTCATGCCCAAGTGAAGCGCATCTGGTACACTTGTTTTCTCCGTAAGACCCGTCATAGCCTCCTTGTGCAGAGAAACACTAGCACGCACTTTGTTACTGTGCTCGAGGGTCATTTTACATGGTAAAGTTGCCAAGAAAAAGCAAAAAATAAAAGAAAGATCATGAAAAGAACACGTTTGCAGTATAAGAGCTGAAATAAGCCAACGTACCCCCTTGTTCTACTTCACCTAGGAACGTGCACACCAAGTTACTCAACTTCTGCACCGTTCTGAAAAGGTCCACAAACAGCTGCAAAATTGTCAACGCTATTGATTTCAGGATAACAGATTTTGGCAAGTAGGCAAATTCACAAATACAAAATCCATGAATAATAAAAATTGTGTAATAATGTATTTAACCTTTACCTCAACCGTATAAGCTATATACTGTACTATTTTATTTTTTCAGTAGTGGGGATTGAAACTACTGGTGCTTACCACTGAGCTTTATTTCCACTCCTTTTTTTATTTTTTTATTTTGAGACAAGATCTTGCTAAATTGTCCAGGCTGGCCTTGAACTTGTGATCCTCCTGCCTCAGCCTCCTGAGGAGCTGAGATTACTGGTGTGTGCTATTGTGCCAGGAGGATACTGAACTATAATTATCCTCATTTCATAGATAAGGAAACTGAGATGCAGAGGAATAAGCAACTTGCTACATGTTCCATTTTAATTCAAATTAATTTATCTGGTTTTTTCCTTCCTTTTAAACTAAAAAATCTCAAGCTTGGTTTAGTTTGGTTTTTCTTTCTGTTTTTCTTAGTAGATAAGTTTAGAAAAATAGTATAGCCCTAGTTTGGGGGTGGGAAGAAAGACCTGCTAGCCTCCAATTTTTTAGGATTTTGAACTAGGCCTATTTAGGGGATGTATTAGTTTTCTGTGTCTATAACCAAATATCTCAGACAAGCTACTTATATGAAATAAAAACAGATTTGCTTAACTCACTGTTTCAGAGGTTCAAAGTTCAGTATCAGGCAGGCTCCACTGGTGTGCACTCATTTCAAGAATTCATCTGCAAAGAAATAATAAATTCTGTTCTGTCAGCATCAATTCATACAGTACATGTGGTGAGGGTATGTTGATGAATTAGACTCTCAATTCTCTACAATACAATTTACTGGAGAAAACCAGACTGGCAGGTAATCATAATTCAGGAAAATTATGGAAAGATATTTCCGGAGAAATATAAGTGAGAGATTAATTTCTTTGGTCAGACCCAGTAAAGCCTCATGTTCCTCAGTGGTTTCCAACTGTACTTCATTTAACAAATATTTATTGAGCAATTACTGTGAGCAGCACTGTTCTAAGTGCTAAAGACATCACACACAAAACATAGGTCTCATGAACTTACATTTTAATAAAAAGGAGATACATAGCCCAGAGTGGTGGTGCCTGCCTGTAATCCCAGCTACTCAGGAGGCTGAGGCCGGAAAACCAAAAATTTGAGGCCAGCCTGGAAAGTGACTTTGCAAGACCCTGTCACAAAACAAAAAATTTTAAGAAAGGAGCTAGGGATGCAGTTCAGTGTGGAGGCCCTGCAGTCAATCCCTGGACCAAAACTAAAAAGGCATGAGAGAGGGGTAGGGAGGCAGCTCAGGGGCAAAACATTTTCTATCATGCACAAAGTCTTGGATTGAATCCCAGTACCACAAAAAATTGATGAATTAATTAATTGGAAATATACAGTCAGCAGACATACAAATATATACTATGTCAGAGGTGATGTTACTGAAATAAAGAAAGTAGGGGACAGAGAGTTGGATGCTGAGTTTTCAGGGAGCTATTTTATGTTGTCTGGTAAGAAGCTGGCCTTTGAGCAAAAAGCTGAAGGAAGAGAGTGAGCCATGCATGGATATCTGAAGAAAGTGCTCCAGGCAGAAGGAGCAACAGATGCAAAGGCCCTGGGGCAGAGAGTGCCTGGCAGGCCTGAGGAACAAAAGAAGGTCAATGTGCCCCGGAACTCCGTGAATGAAAAGGCAGTTGAAGGCAGAGCCAATTTACAATGAAGTTAATGGAGTCCTAACAATGTGCTCCGAAAGTCATAGGTTTTGTTCAAATCTGAAAAGTAACATAACTTGGCCACAATCAGTTGAGATTGCTGTCTCTTTCCCCCTTCGACTTGTCCAGCGCATTTCCTTCCATGCCGCCTCTTTAGAGGAGCTGCAATGTTTGGGGGACCTGGTCAAGAAGCAATTGTGTAGTGGCTACATCTAGTGTGGACTGAAGGGGACACATTTATGTAGATCACAGCCGTTTCCCTGCACAGCTGTGCCTGTGTAAGGGAATGTTCCGGAATTCCTCCTGCAGCTCACTACCCAAAATTATGACCCACATCTGCAGAGCAAGAACGTGTCCTAAAAACCCGTGACCGGTACTCAACAAGGTGCTAAATACCCAGAAGCAGAAGTTGTCTTTCTAAAAAATTCTCCCGGTGTCCGGTGTGCCAACTCATAAGCAGAAGTTTTGCTTCTCATTGACACCTAATCAAAACGGAAGTTCTCTCCCATCAGGAATAGACTCAAGCCTGCAGAGACTAGAATGATATATGTGTCTCTGTTGATGGAATCTCAAGAAATAGAGTTTATCAGATGAGGGCGCAAACTCGAAGCCGCACTACAAACAGCAAGTCAATCTGTGTGTAAAGTTGCACACCATCAATAATAAAAAACAAATTTCAAGCCACCATCCAGAAGAAAAACTGAATTATCTTTCTGTTCTCTCTATCAAACATGATATTATAATAGCTGTGTCATACTGAGAGACCATCAAAGAGTGTGCAGACAAGAAGTAGGAAAAAAAACACAACCCAGGTCATTCTGGCAGCTTATTAATAAAAACATCGTGTTTTTTTTTCCTTAATTCCATGAGGTTTCAGATATTTGCCAATTTTTTAACTTTTGTAAAATGTGGTGAGTTCTTTGTTCATACTAAAAATGTATTCACTTTGCAATGTTATTTTGTATTCCCAATTTTGTATTATTTGTCTGCAAAAGGAACCCAAATTGTATCAGCTTCAGGTCTAGAAAGTCCCTGGGCCTGCGCCACAGCAGATCCATTTTAGGGCTTGCAAAGTGCAGTGTAACAGAGTCCTTGCTGTAGTTCAGCAGTGACTCCAAGATGTGTGGATTTCACGGACCAGTAGCATTTTCAGAGAAAAAAATTGAGGGTATTTTATTGCTAACTTTAAAAATAAAAAGTTGTGTAAATGAACATACCAACCGTACATATCTGTAGTGATTATGTTTTCTTAATTGTGCCTACAAAAAAAATAAAATAAAATAAAAATTTGTGCCTACAGGAAAACACTGAAGTATTTATAGATTAAAAATTATATAGTATCTACCCCTTGATTTATTTAAAGTAATCTATCACCTGGGTGTGTTAGCAAGTATCTGTAGTTCCAGCTACCTGGGACGCTGAGACAAGAGCATCCCTTGGGCCCAGGAGTTCCAGGCCAGCCTGCACAATACAATGAGATGTCATATCAAAAATAAATGAATAATATAAATAAATAAACGAATCCAACAGGGTATGGGAGGAAAGGGGGCCAGATGAAGCAAAATTGGTCATTTATTGATATTTGTTGAAGTTGCTTACTGGATACCTAGGGGTTCATTACATTGTTCCACTTTGCAAATGTTGGCAATTTTCATAATAAAAGGTATAAAAGTTAATTATATCTAACATAGCCATAATTACATAAAAGAGAGGCTATATGAGCACAGCAGAAGTTGGGAGCCTATCAAGGACCATCCTTTCTATTGAATAAATTGAATGAGATGAAAAACTCCCTGTGCTGTGCTTAGTTTGGTCATTGCTTTTTCCTAGACACTGAGAATTCATCCCACGCTGTTTGGGGACAACCTGCGTGGAGGAAGCCAGACTAACAGTCATCCTCAAACAATTCAGACAGAAAGTGTTTTGAGACAGGTGTGATGGGGCATACCCCCTGTAACCCCAGCCCTTAGGAGACCGAGGCAGGAGGATGGCAAGTTCAAGGTCAGAGAGTGAGATCCTGCTGTAGAAAGAAAGGAAAAGAAAATTTTTGAATTGTTCTTTTCAACTCTGTGTGTGTGTGTGTGTGTGTGTGTGTGTGTGTGTGACTGAACCCAAAACATGGAGATTTGAAGTTGTCTCAAATATATTGTTAGGACCACCAATATTTGTGATCTCAAGCTATTGATCCTCTTCTAGCAGAGACAAAGTTAATTCACCTGGCTCATTCACAGATGGGTCACAGATACATTCCTTGCCAGTTTGGGGGGTCTTTTGTGGTTGGGAATTAATGCTCAAATTCTTTGGAAAGCCAAGTTAGGTGATCACACACTGGCTAGGAAAAAGAAGGCCCTGGCTCATTCTTTTTCAGAATCTCTGGTAATGTTGGAAACATGTCAAAAATTCTGGTTCATTCATTGTTCCCATAATTCCAGCTTGGCCTTGAATGCAGCCACTTCATCTGCTGACTTGGACACAGATATCATTCTCCCCTGAAGTGACATATTGAGTTGACTGAGCAGGTCGAATATACCACGTGTATAAGCAAGTTTTGCAAACCATTCTATGTCGCTGAAATGTGTTTCCAATGGTGACTATTTTTTAATAAACAAAATCTCTGCAGCAGCTTTTATAATTCAAAAGTTCTGATCAGTAATCTACCTTGAGAAAGCCATCTCACTTCTGCATCTAAGATAAGATACATGTGTTCTACATCCATTTCTTCACAGCTGTGCAAACAGATGTGAGTTAAACTCATATACTTTAATGCGGTTGATAATTTTAATCACATCCTGCAAAACATTAATTTCAGATAATACTTTTCATCTGGCCAGCTCTTCTGTATGGATGACACAATGACATAGACTCACACTCAGAAGTAGCCTCTCTGACCCGAGTAGTGAAGCCAGAAAGACATCCAGTCATGACAGGTGCTCTATCCATGCAGATACCAACACGAAATGACCAATTAAATTTTCCTGATTTGCAATCATTCAAAGACTTGACTAGTTCTTCAGCTGTGGTGTTGGTTGGCAGCAAAAGTGCACATTAACACGCAAATCCTCCTGAAAAATATATTGCACAAAAACAGGCGTGTTGCCTTTGTTTCCAACATCAGTAGACACACCAACCTGGAGTCCGTACCACCGTGACTCATTAATCTCCTCTGACAATTAATCTTCAACATCATCTGCTATTTCATCAATTCTTCTAGTTTTAGTATTAGCCAAAAGAGGAACGGGTGCTGCCTTTTGAGCTGCAGCCTTTCATAAAAGTTTAGGAGATGTTTCACACGTCTGTTCGGGGTATGAGTGAGTGATTGCCTTGTGGCAGTCTCACATGTGACAGGAACATGCAGGAGGAGAATTAGTGGCGCTAATTTGGGTTCTTTAGGTTACCCATGAAAGCAAAACTCAAGTCTCCTCCTAGTCAAGGCCACCGAGCACTGCCATCATGGGTTATACACGTGGAACTTTAATTTAACAAATTAAAATGTTCTCTCAATTACAATCAGCAATTATCCAGTAGGAAGATTATGTGTTTGCTCCCTTCACACTGGATTGTTCGGAGCTGCTCAAGCGCAGCTGCTGGAGGAAATGCTTGCCTTCCTCTAGGGGTTCAGGAAAGCAAATCACACTTGCTGAATCCAGAAAAATAGCTTATTTTTCAGTTCAGAAAATGAAATCAGGGCTGGGGCTGTAGTTCAGTACTAAGTACTTGCCTCACATGTGTGAGACGCTGGGTTCCATCCCTGACTCTGCAAGAAAATAAAGAAAGAAAATGAATCCACCTTATAAAACTCACATATGACCACAGCGTGGAGCCATGTGATACAGGACAAGCAACAGTGGATTTGGGGTCAGAAAGATCTGAACTGAAATTTGGACTCTGTATTAGTTTTCTAGGGCTGCCAGAATAAAGAACCACAGATGGGTGGCTTAGATAACAGAAATTTATTGTTTCACAGATCTGGAGGTATGAAGTACAAAAACAAAGTCTTGGCAGGGTTGGTTCCTTCTGAAGGCCAAGACAGAATACTTGGATGTAGGCCTTTCTCTTTAGCTCATGGGTGGCCTGTGTGTCTTCACATCATCTTCTCTCTTTGGACGTCTGTCTCCAAATTTCCCCTTTTTGTAGACACCGTCGTACTGGATTAGAACTCATTCTAATGATTTCATTCTAACTTACGTGCCCTTGTAAAGATCTTTCCCCAGGGATGGGGATATGGCTCAGTGGTAGAGGACTTGCCCAGCATGTCTGAGGTCCTGGATTCAATCCCCAGTACTACCAAAAAAAAGTCTGTCCGAAATAAGGCCATAATCTGAGGCACTGGGGAAAAGCACTTCAACATAGAAATTTGGAGGGGTACATAATTCTGTTCATAACAGGCTCTCTCCTTAATTATTGTGTGGCCTTCGGTAAACTTGTCTGAGTCTCAGTTTGTTCATCTCTAAAATGAAGATGATACATCCATTTACTTAGAAATATCTCAAGGTTATCATTCTTTATGGCAGGGTAGTACTCTGTTGTATTAAAAAAAAACACACATTTTCTTTATCTATTCTGCTGTTGATGGGCATTTGGGCTGTTTCCAAGATTTAGCTATCACAAACTGTGCTGCTATAAACATGGGTGTGCATATATCGCTGCAGTATGATGCTTTTAATTCTTTGGGGAAGATGCCAAGACGGGGAATAGCTGGGTCAAATGGAATCTCTAGTTCTAGTTCTAGTTCCCTGAGGAATCTCCACACTGGTTTCGGATGCATCTTGAGACCATACTCTTAAGTGAAATAAATCGGACACACATGTTTAAATACCACATTGTTTCTCTGGTGTGAGAAACTGAAAGGGTAAATAAAGACTAAAATGTATTATATTGAGAAAGGGAAGAAAGTGTCCAAAGGGGAAAGGGAACAAGGGAGGGGGAGAGGGAAAGGAACAGAGGGACAGGAGAAATAAGAAATGGAAGAAAAAAATGGAAATGAAGCTTTGGTAAATAAGGAGGGAGGAGGGGGTGAAGGGAGGGGAGGGGAATGAGAAAAAAGAAGCAACAAGATATATCATGTACCGGTACAAATCCCCTATGATGAATGTTAAAAATGTACCATTAAAATAAAATAAAATTTAAAAAAATAATAATAAAATGAAGATGATAATATGTACCTGGCAAACACATTAAAAATAGGAGCCAGGCATGGCGGCACATGTCTATAATCCCAGCACTCTGGGAGAATGAGATTGTACATTTGAGCCAGCCCACATGACTTGCGATTTAGCAAGACCCTGTCTCAAGACAGAAATTTTAAAAAAGGCTGGGGAGAGAGCTCATTGTGAAGGTCCTAGATCCAATCCCCTGTACTTCAAAAAAAATGAGATGATATATGTAAAACTGTACCAGAAATCATCTCTGCTGCCACTTAGAGATATCCTATCTGAAAATTAAGCTAAAGAACTGGACGTGGAGAGAAACAGTTCTTCATGTTGCCCACCTGAGTCTGGTTATAGCAGACATCAGAAACTCCGTGGGGTTTTCATGTATGTAAGCAAATGTATTTTCTTTCTGGCCGAAAAAATCAACAGATGTTATTTTTTTTTTAAGTTTCTCAGAGCCTGTGATATGGCCTACACGGAATGTAGGCATTCATAAAACAATAGGCATTTTTTATGCTGGCAGCGCTTCATTTGTCAGAGTCCGCCATGGATAAGCCCTCCTCCAAGGCCATCAGAAAATGCATCATTCACCTTTCCCATTGTTGGGACACAATGTCTGATACTCACAATTTAAGGAAGAAGAGGTTTAATTTGGTTCAGGGTTTCAGAGGATTCGGCCCATGGTCAGCTGGCTCCAAGACCTAAAACATCATGGCGGAAGGGGCTGACAGAGGAAAGCTGCTTGATTCATGGAAACCAGGAAGCAGAACCCACTGGAGAGAGTGCCAGAGAGGACAGGGCTCAGAACCAGATGTGGTACCCAAGGTCACTCTTCCACGATCCATCCAGACATACCCAAAAGTGTGCTTTACAATCCCCTAAGTGACTCTAAAGCCAAACAAATTGACAGCCCACTTAAGTGTCACAGAGAACGCCTTGTAATAATTAAACTGTGCAAATACACTTGGTTTTTTGTTTGTTTGCTTTGCAGAACTAGGAGTGGAAACTGGGGCGTCTCAAGTACTAGGCAAGTATTCTACCACCGAGCCACACCCTGACCTCTACAACTAATATTTTAAGGCCAAAGTCCTCGTATGTGGTGTAGCTCCCCCAAAACGTCAGTGTTACAGGCAGTGGTGTGTGCCTATCATCTCAGCTACTCAGGAGACTGAGGTAGAGAATCACAAGTTCAATGGCAGCCCGAGCATCCTAGCAAGACCTTGTGTCAGGAAAAGTGTTATTTGTTTCAGATTCCCTAAAGAAGACTCAAAACATTTGCCTGGACCAAGAGATTATTTCCCTCTACTCTGTGCCTTTTCCTTCGACTCACCCTCTAAGGTACCTGGGAACATGCTACCTAACTTCTCATTCCTAATAAAAATTTACTTACTTCGCGGTTTTATTGATTCCATAAATAAATTACTATTAACAATCTCAGATTTTCACCAAGGTATCCTCCTGAGAGATATACCTTTTTATAGAAATCAAGTTCCTGAGCCTTTAATAGTGTAACTGAAGAAAAAACTTAGCACATCAAGACCTTCCTAATTTCATGAAAGAAAACATTTTAAAAACTGACCAGGTATGGTGGCACATGCCTGTAATTGCTGCACTCTGGGAGGCTGAGACAGGAAGATCCACAAGTTTGAGCCCAGCCTGGTAACTTAATGACTTAGCAAGACCCTCTCTCAAAATAATAAATAAATAAATAAAACTAAAGAAGGATGGGGCTGTGGATCATTGCCAAGACCATGATAATCACAAAAAGAATTGTGGGATTCATGTGGGATTTAAGATGCGGGACTAGGATTGTGCATGATTCATGTAGTTACTACATGTCAGAATCTTTCCTAAACATTCTCCATTTCAATTGTGACACACATTTTAAAAACAAAATGAAGCTACAAAGCAGGTATTGTACCCATTTTAAGATATAAGAACACCCTAAACTACATAGTAGAAGGGCAAGGATTTGGTGTCATCTGATCTTCCTGACTACAAAAATATCTCATCTCGCTGTCTCTCTCATCATGTCATGGTGATCCCTGAAATGTCTCTAGTATACGAAGTACTCTGAAAACACCCTGGAAATATAAAATGCTTTACAAATACCAGACACCCATATTAGACCACAGATCAACTTCTTGCATCATTGTGTGCCATCCCTACTGGGACTAGAGACACTTAAAAATCTCTCACAGGCTTGAAAGTCTATGATTCTAAAGCCATGAAGTATATAACTGTTATTTTTAAAAGCCCTGTAAACTATTGTTTTAAAAAAAAAAAAAACCTGCCTCTCCAAGATGTGTTTCAGTTGCTAGCAAGAAGGGTTTCAGGAATAGAAGGGAGTGACTGGTTCCTGGGATAAAAAGGTATAGATGTAGATTCAGAGAGGTTTTATCCTGGACTCAGGAAAGTCAGCAAGAGCTGTTTTCCTTCCATTTCTTGGTTCTGCTTTCTTCAGTTCAGTCGCATCCTAAAACAGGCTTCGCTCGTGGGCCCCAAAGGGCTGCCAACCTGCTTTTTCATTCAGAGCCAAAAGATTCTTGTCCCAATACCCCCGGAAAGGGTCCCAAGATTCGTTTTGATTGCACAGCCCAAGTCATGTGCTCCCCTCCAAACTAATCACTCTCACCAAAAGGACGAAATGCAGCAGGTGGCTTAATGGGTCGTATGCTGTAGCTGTGGAACCTAGAAAGGAGTCTTGGACCTCAAAATAGGGAGGATTGCCAAGTAGAAATTAGGAGATGTTAGAAAAGGAGAAGTTTCTAAAAAATGCTAGACAAGCATTCAACATGTGCCCATCACGGATCCTTTACTTTCAGCCCTTCCTTTCTGAGGACCCAATTTGCCAACTGGTTTGAAGCTTCCAGAACACCCTGATCCAGCCCCTAATTAGCTGGATAGCACTAAGTTTTACCCTAGATTTCTGTTCACTGAGCACATCAATCCTCCACTTATTCATTTTATGATTCAAATTAGCAAGACCCTTTCAACAGCTTAAATCTCTCCACTGAACAAGCTTGTCTGTTATCTGGAAATATATAGTCACATGAACTTATTCAAAACACAACATTTTCTCATTATAATGAGACATGATTATTAATGGCAGAGTGCCCATCAGAAATGAAACTAATCCTTCACTTTGTTCAAAATAAATGTGCTCAAAAAGGTACAGAGATGGTAAAATTAATTTGAGAGTGATCAATTCCTGCATTTTAAATGAGCATAATTAAGTAATCATTAAATTATTTAATGGGCTTCATTAAACTTATTTCTGGCTTGGGTGTCACATTTTTTATCCCAATTAGCTCAAGTGCTAAAATTAATTTTTTATTACTGGTAAGAGTACTAATCCAAATAAGGACGAACATAGTGCAAATCTGCCCAGCCCTACCTAGAGCCTGAGATAGACCACCTTCCCCCTAAGGATAGGATTTGAGAATTTACTGTGTCAGTAGAAATAAAGCTGTTCGGGTTTGGATCTAGACTGTCTCCCAGAAGGCTCATGTGTTCAGAGGTTGGGCTTTTGGGGGTGATTGGATCATGGGGGTCTACATTCACCTGTAGATTAACTCAGTTCAGTGCCAAATATGCTGTTAGGAGGTGGGGTCTCTCTGCTTCCCGACTGCCATGACATAAGCAGCACCACACATACACACGCACGCGCACACACACGCGCACACACACACACTTCCACCATGCCCTTCCTGCTTTGGAATCAGCAAACTACAGACTGAATCCTCCAAAAAACCATGAGCCAAAATAAACCTCCAAATTGTTGAGTATTTCCTCCCAGCAACCAGAAAGCAACCAAGACAACAGCCAATCAAAGTTCAAAGAAATAACCTAAGCAAATATCTGACCTGCTTCCACCTGGACAGGGCACTCTGTCAGATTCAACCAGATGTTCCATAGAAAGCCTTACAATGGAAGCAGTGCCAGGGAAAACCTAAAAGGAAGCCACGTCAGTGCTATATTGTCACCAAGAGTGGACCAGAGCACCATTTAGAGCAGGAGAATCTGGGCATCTCACAGACCTGTATTCAAGTCCCAGTTTTGCTAGTAGTAGACTACGTGATTCAAAGCAATTTATGAAAATCTCTGTGCCTCAGTTTCCTCACCCTTAAAGGGAGATGATGAAGTAAAACATTGTTTCTCAGGATGGCTTGTGACGATTAGCAATAATTTGTACAAAGTATGTGGCATATAGCACTCGCTCAATAAGTGTAATTACTTTTTTATTATCAGAATCAGATATCAACAGATTTCATCTTCAGGGATGCTAAGGCTAAGCCGTAGACCAATATTTTCAATACAAACCCTAATGATAAACCCCATAAATACCAACCGATTCTAAGTGGCAGTGCTGTTAAAAAAAAAAAAAGATATCTCCAAAAATATTTTTAAGAAGACAATATGTAATGAAGGTGTTTATGATACCAAAAGAGAGGCAGTATAGTTTGGGGTTTAAAAACGTGGAGCCAGAGGCCAACTGCCTCGATTCAAGTAAAGCAACCATTTCCTACCTATGTGACATAGGGCAAGATATTTAGTCTATTTTTGGGGGGGGGGTGCTGGGGATCAAACTCAGGGTCTTGCACTTGCTAGGCAAGCGCTCTACCACTTGAGCTAAATAAATCCCCAACCCCTGATAATTAGTCTATGAAAGCCTTAGTTACTCAATCTAAAATTGATGGCAATAAGAGAATTAAATTGTTGTGATGATCAAATTCTCAGAAAGTTTAGAGACTAGCACATAGGAGACATTCCATGTCTTTATCTGTTACCATTCTTTAGCAGAAGGATTATAGAAATGTAGGACATCATCAGATATGTTTCCTGATTTGAAGAAAACAGATTTTAAGGTCAGACAAAAAGATAAATTTGATTCACTAACTTAAGGCCCAAAGCAAAGTCTATTCATTGATTTAATGAGCATTTACTGGTACCACTATGAGTTGGACACTGAATCCATGTGGTAACAACTGACTTTTCGTGAATTTTTTTGACCATACACTAATCCGGCTTTTCATATCAAGTTAGAAAACTTTCCTAATGTCTTCACAGGAGGAGGTGACCAAAAAAGGTCACGAGTGCACCATGTGGGAAGCTACCTTTCTTGTTCACACAGCAGACTGGCCCTCAGGTCACACTTGGAAGTGCAGATCAGGAGCTCAGTGTCACAGCCATCATGGCCTTTCAGTAACGTGACACAGTCACACCAGGGACCACGTGCCTCTGAGTTCCAGAACAGCTGTCTCTGTTTGTCTTGACATATTACATCCATTATGGATGTCTAACACTGAAGAGATCCATCAAAATTAAAACTGCACACAGATACCTAAAAAGCAGTTGTCAACCTCTGCTTGCTTTCTCCTTCCTTTTTCTTTTCTTCTTCTTTTTCTTTAATTTTTAATGTTTTAAGATCCAGAGCTGCCATTGAAACTCATAAGTAAGTTTCCCTGAATCAAACAAGGTTCAGATTTTGGACAAATTGGCTCCTCCGTGTGCATGGGAGAAGAGAGACAGCCACACATTGCCCACCCAAGATAACTCCCCAGTGGGTGCTCTGATTTATCTGATTGATCAGAAGAAAGGCCGATGCTCAGTCCTGTCGATCTGGGTGGCCAACAATCATACCTACCCGTGTTAATGAAATACATATTCATCAGCAAAGTAGGCACTAAGCAGTTTATCTGACCAGTTCTAGGGTCTGATGAAGCCCCAGATTTCTGTGTCAATGTTTATTCAAAGCAGATTACAGCAGGATTCTGCCACAGCTTTTTAGAACTGTGTGATTAGAAATCCTCTTAAACCAATGACCGGAAACAAGACTGATGAAGGATCTGATTCCAGATCAGGTGGCATCCCTGAAAGTACAGACCGCAAGCCTTGCTGGGTTCATGCAGGGGAAGGAAATGGCTCCAAGCTATATATTCCAGCTCAGTCTGCATTTCTGAAGCTCATTTTGAACATTCACCAAACTTATTAAATGCCACTAGATTTGTCAATAAAAGTCCATTTTATTAGACCAGTGTGCTAATTAGCAAATCCTAAGCTGGTGATCTAGAATGCATGGGAAAAAGACCTCTCTTTGGAGTCTGATAGAATGAGAGCCATCTACCCCAAATTGTGCACACTACTAGTGTGTTACCTGACCTCCAGGTAAATTGATGGGCACATGTCTACTCTTCCACTAATTATAATAAAGAATTTTAAAGGCAGTGAAAAGCATTGTAGCATCATGAAAGAAAGAATGTTCACCAATGTCAGCATAGAACCAACCATGTAGAGAAACAGAAGCCCTAGAATCAAGTCCATCCCTGAAGTCCAAGGTCACAAGTTGTAATGACAGACAGAAAAAAAAAAAATGTATCTTCAGCCTCTTAAGGGATCCAAGAATTAATGCAAGTTTGGAAAGGAACCCAGGACCTCTTCCCACTGGGAAGATAGGCCATCAGTTACTGTCCTGCTGTGGGATTTGAGGAAGAACACCGGGTTCATGGACTGAGCAACTTCCCCAGCCCTTTTCCCGTTGGGCCTATAAACTAAATCCTGTCTTAACCAATAAAAAAGTCACTAAGCTATATTCAAAACTAGATGCCTGGGGCTCGGGATTTAGCTCAGTGATTAGAGTGCTTGCCTTGCAAGCACAAGGGCCTGAGTTCAATCCCTGGCACCACACACAAAAAAAAAAAAACTAGATGCCTTTGGGACAGTACCTGTCAGTCCCTTGATATTTTTACTATCCTGGTCAAAGTCCATAAACCTTGCCCCAACTTGCATTCTAAGTTGGAGAAGAGAAGCAGCTGGATGGTAGATGTCTCTATTTGTGCTGCTGTAAGAAAATGCCATGGGCTGGTTAACTTATAAAGCACATAAATGTATCTCCTTTTCTTCACGCTGGAGGCTGGGAAATCTAAGATCAATGCATCAGCAGGTTTGGTGTCTGGTGAGGACCCAGTCTCTCTGCTTCCAAGATGGTGACTCATTGCTGTGTCCTGTGGAAGGGAGGAACACTGTGTCCTTCTATGTCAGAAGAGAGGAAAAGTAGAAACTCACTTTCTGAAACCCTTTTTTAATTAGGGCTCTGACCCCATAGATGAGGATTCTGTTATCATGACATAATGATCTCCTAAAGACCTCCCCTCAGTACAGTCACATTAGTGACTAAATGTCAACACATGAGCTGGGGGACTCATTCAGATCATTAGCAGTGGGCCACCTCAGAACCGAAGACCAGCCCAGAGTGGCGGCACATACCTCTGATTCTAGCACTTGGGAGGCAAAGGCAGGAGAATCATGAGTTCAAGCCAGTCTGGACTACATAGCAAGACCTTGTCTCCAAGAAAGAAAAAGGAACCGGAAGACTTCTTTTTCCTCATTTTTAATTTTTAAACATTTTGCATTCTTTTAGCTCTGTTCTTATTTCTGCCTTCTTTATCTCTTAGGGAAAAAATTTCTATTTAAGATGCTGAGATACTCCAGTAATTTAAGAGCTTCATAAATCATCACTTTTTAATGTATAAGAGTCTGATCAGTCATAGATGTCACTAAAATGCTAACATTTCACCTCACAATTAGCAGACTTTTAAAGATACCATTAATAAAGTTTGGATGAGACCAAGACTCTAACAGAGCTGATAGAAGCATAAAATAGTATAAATTTCTGAGAAAGATACTTTAGAAATACGTATCAAGAACCTTTCGCAAAAACGTTTATATACTTTGATTTGGTAATTACGCCTTGGAATCTACCTGAGGAAACATTTAAAGATGTAAAGATTTGTCAATAGACATGTTCCTGAGAATTTTATGGGATAATCATGACAAATTAGAAACATTTCAAATGGCCATACTATTTTTGAACCATAAAAAATAATGAATAAAAAATGTGGAATTGGCAAATACAGAAGGCTTACCATACAAGGGGTACATGTGTGTATTCTAGCATGTTCAAATGCTTATCCCTTTGATGAAATAATTCTAGATCTTAAAAATCCTGAAAATAAATAAAAGATGCAAGCGAAACTTGATGCATTCCAAGGTCATATACTGTGTTGCTATGTCCAAAGTTCACTGTGTTGTGGATGTATTGTACAGACATTTTTTATTAACAAGAAATTCTGGCTAAATAGAAATCTGGAAGATAGAGAATAGGCAACTTCATGTCAAGGCTGCTGAATTTGCTGAAACATAAAAATCACATGCCTTAGAATGGACCAAGACCCTGCAGATCGTCTAGTCCGGTGGTTTCAAATATTTTAACCATAGCATCCTTCCCTTCAATAACATCTTAGGAAAATCTTCAAATACGTAAAAGTGAGGGAGGCAGATCTCAAACTCTGCCCATTTCATCTCTGCTCAGAGGAACTAAGGGGTTCTGCAGATACTGTTTGAAAAGCATTCGGAGCAGATTGGCTCCTTTCCCTCCACCCCATCACATTGGTTCAATTTATGACAAAGGCATGAAAGTAATAGGCATTCCAGTAGAAACTAACTGTGCTTTTACTAGTACATGTTTGTGGTACACAATGAACACATTGATTGTGGGTGTTTGGCACCTGTACACAACCCATCTTAATTCTTTTTATGTCCCCTTTCCCTCTCCCTACCCGGAGCATCTCGCATTTTGATCTTTTCCCAGGCTAGAAATATGCAGTAGGATATTCTCTTGTAATAGGGTGTGCTGGGAGGAGACATCAAGCCGCCAATCCCATTCAACCATGTGATCACAAATGCACTCTGTTAATGACCTACGATATTTTCCATTTAAAGATCTTTTCAACTTACAATGGGTTTGCAGGGAAATAGCCCCAGCATAAACCAAGGGGCATCTGTGTGGTAAAGGAGATATGGGAGGCGTGATTAGATCAAGGATCTTGAGATGGAGAGATTATCCCAGATTAACCGAGGGGGCCCAAAGTCTTTCTATGGGAAAGAGGGGAGCAAGAGGGCAAGAAGGTGGGATGAGGGAGGCAGAATCAGAGTGGCAGAGAAGGGTCACAAGCCCAGGGACGGCAGCAGCCTCCAGAAACTGCAAAAGGGCAAGGAAACAGATTCTCCCCCAGAGTCTCCAAAAAAGAATGGATCGCACTGTCACCTCGCTCTCTTAGTCCACTGAGACTTCTGACCCACAGCACAGGAAGGCAATGAATGTTTGTTGTTTTAAGCCAGAAAGATTGTGGTCATCTGTTACAGCAGCCATAGAAAGGAACGAGAGAGGGGAAGAAATATAGGTAGGAAGGAAAATAAGGCAAAGGATAAGTCAATCACACCAGCCTGAAATTCCGCAGGCTGCAAGACTCTGGAGGGTTATCCTCACATGCACTCAGCACCCAGCACCCAGCCTGACTCACCAGCCACTGTCCTGAGTGGTTTCTGTACACTAACCAGTTTAGTCTTCATGAAGCTGTGAAGCAGGTGCTATTATTATTCCCATCTGACAGGTGAAGAGATTGAGGCAGTGAGATTTTGAGAAGCTTTCCCAAGGTTACCAAGCTGTTAGAGGGCAAGGCCAGGTTTGAACCCAAGCAATTCGTATGGTTTGTTACAGTTGCTTCGGAATGTAGGACAAAGGAAAGAAATGAGGAGAAGAAAGGAATGTTGACATCGCCTTTTTTCCTCTAAAGTTTCCTAAGATCGGCTTGATTTCAAGGGAAGTCTCCATTCTGGACCTCTCCCACGGGGCACGGGGTACACAAATCGAGTCTCCCCCACCACACCAGCTAGTGTGTGCGCTCTGTGCTGCTGCCTGCCTCACCAACTCTAACGAGCATGGAGAAATGGATGGGTCACATATAAGCCAATTACAGCCAGCAGCCAAGTTTGGGGAAATCACTTTCCCTGGAACCAATTGGGATCCCGTTTTGGAGATAAAAGGGACCGCACATTAGTCTCTGTGGTCAGAAGCAGCTTCCGTGCATTTCACGGAGCAAAGGGAATCTGAAACGTTTTGAAATGGAAAAATGGGGTACAGTCAAATTGCTCAGTCAAGGCATTTACAGGGTCTTTAGTGTGACATTCCATGCCAGACCTAGTAGCTTGTTCCAGAATGCAGGTAGAAACTAACATCTGTCCGTCTAGAGTGCGTGTGTGTTACCCTCCCCGTACACCTCCATCACTTTGATCATTAAGACATCCCATCCTGTAGCTATAGGAATGTGAATAGAGAATACCTAAACTATTGAATTTCCCAAATAAACTGAAATCTCATTATTAGCAAGTGGATAAACCTCCATTCCCATTCCACTTTCTTACCAGCATCAATTTCAGGAAGTTAAATGTTATCACTTTATTTTTTTAATGCTATCGCTATAAAAAAAAAGTATTATGTCGCAAGTGTTATGAAATCAGAGAATCTAATACTCAGAAAGAATGTGGGTGATACTGACTCTAATTTAGAAATGCAGACAGAATGAAATGTTTGGAGAAGCTTCAGAGCAAATCTAGCACAAGGCAAAAAATTTTGGATTAGTATAGTTATATTGTCTGAGAACAACGCGATATCTCTAAGGAGTAGTTGAGCAGTCTGTGCTTGAATACTACCAGGAACATTACCAGGAACACTCCCAGGAACAAGGAACTCGCGACAGAAGATGATTCAATCTAATCCTGACTGTCTTTAACCCAAAGAAGAAAAGCAATGCCCTTCTGATGCTACCCCCCTATCTACCGCGGGATGCTGCCAAGTCATCTTGTCTGGGGAATGATTTACTTCCAGGAGTTCTCTCCAAGGTGTGCATTTAGTGCCCCAGCAGATGCAGATCCATCAGTACAACTACTGAAACACACACATACATGTGCACGTGCACACACACACATACACATATGTAATCTATTAACTGGCCTGACATCTGTGCAAATGCCCAACCCAATTATAACATCAGAGAAAGAAGCCAGATGTGGTCATGCACGCCTGTAATCCCAGCACTCTGGGAGGCTGAGGCAGGAGGATCACAAGTCAGAGCCCATACTGGGCAATTTAGCAACTTAGCAAGACCCCATCTCAAAAAAAAAAAAATTTTAAAGTGGGAGCTGGGGAAGCTGGAAACAGTGGCACACATCTGTCATCCTACCACTTGGGAGGCTGAGGCAGAAAGAGTGCCACAAGTTCAAAGCCACCCTGGGCTACAGAGTGAGTCCAACACCACCCCAAACTACATGGGGAGACTCTGTCTTGAAAAAAACTTTTTTTAATTTAAAGAAAGGTGCTGGGCATGTGGTTCAATGAGAAGGCCCCTGGTTCAATCCCTATTACAGAAAAAAAAAGCAGAAGAAATGAAAGAAGATGAGGAAAAGAAGAGGAAGAAAGAACAGAAAGAGGAAGGAGAAGAAAGGGAGAAAGGAAGAAAAAGAACAGGGATAAAGAGGAAAAAAGGAGGGGTAGAAAGAAAAAGAGAAGGGCTGCTGTAGGGAATCCAGCTAGACATGATTACAGTGTAGTGGTCGTAACCATCATTTTGCCCTGAAATGCATCCCAAACCCTATAGGACAGTCATTCCAAGAGTCAGCTGGGGCCTGGGGGCAGAGCTCAGTGGTAGAGCCCTGTCTAGCATATACAAGGTCCTGCATTCAAACCCCAGCACGCCAAATAATGATAGTCAGCTGAGCATGTTGTGCCAGCCACTGATGCCTGGATCATTTATTAACTGATGCTGGATTTATTAGTAGTTTTCAAGAAATGCCAAGTACATTCTAGTCTGTGGTGGCCATCTTTGTCTGACATGGCACATAAACCCCCTCATCCTGCCGTGGGTATGTCTTGTCACTGCCTAAAGCATGCTTCTCTCCAAAAAATCTCCGACAAATTGCACTTTGTGCTATCCTGCCTCAGTCTCCCTCTTTCTCCAGGCCCATGGCACCTTCCATAAATTCTCATAAATTGGAATGAGGCTTTTGAGAAACAGGTGATGATGTCGTTTCATGGGACTGTGTGGGTACTCGCTGATTTGCACTATATGTTGCCATTGTCTACAGATAGCCAACGGAACACCATTTAGTCTTTTACAAAAAGCATGATGTAAAGTGGGTGTGGTTGTGCACATCTGTAATCCCAGTACTCTGGGAGGCTGAGGCAGAAGGATCACAAGTTTGAGCCCCTATTAGGCAATTGAGCAATTTAGTGAGATCCTGTCTCATGATAAACAAATTTTAAAAGAGCTAAAGAAGAAGGTTAAAAGAAAAGTAAGATGAAAGGGGGGAAAAAATGGTAAAGTGTAGTTACACTTATTGAAAATAGGGAGGGGTGGGTGAATGGAAGGGAGGGGAGGGGAAGGGGGGAAGAGGGGGGAAAACCAAGATGTATCATGTACAGGTACAAAATAACCATGTTGATTATGATCATTATGTATGCAATGTACCAATACATGTTCTTGGTAAAAAATAATAAAAAAATT